>WIXG01000593.1:0-34741 GCA_009869945.1 Mesaphorura yosii
AATTGAGAGGCAAATGTGTGGGCCGGCGGTATAACCCGCACTTTCCCCACTCCCCGCACTTCCGCCGCATGTACGACTAAAATCCGAGCTTGGCCCGACGATACATTCTTTATTGGGTCGATTCTGGTGCTAGATTATGGACCAGGTATTCGTCTTCCTGCAAGCCGACGAGCTGGCCTCATGCACCGAAGTGTGACAGCTGTGGAGCGAGCTGGTTCCCCACAACACCCGAGCTCAATGCACACGGACGCCGGTTCTATTCAGCGGCAGCAGGGACTGTCCGGCAATCAAATTGTATCTGGCGTCGATCCGCAAGCACCAAAGCCTCAAGGCGGCGAGGTTTGTCTTCAAAAACGCCGACCTGGGCTCACCTAGCGTGCAGGAACTGCTGGAGGAGAATGGTGGGGAAATGGAGGAGCTGGAGCTTCGCTGCTCTATCAGTGACCTCGAGGCCACAACATACCCGGGTAATATGATGCCCTATCGATAATATCCGCCCTTGGTGGCCTAGAATGCCAGAGCTGCGGTGCGCATGGCCTGGAGCCTGAGAAAATAAGGAGCGGATTCGCGCCATGGCTGGACCCGCCTCCGGATCACGATCACGGTGTCTCGACAACATGAAGAGTAAGCTACGGTTACCTTGGCCTTCGATCCCCAATTCCAATCAATCGTGATCGAGAATTCTAATTTTGCGTTTGCTTGTGTAGGATTGCATCTCCACTGACAATAGCATTGGACCCAGCCACGGACGAGCCCGTACCCGTATGGACAGGTTGCCGGACGTTTTCGGGTACTCGATCCTGGCTTCCATGCCAGTAATGCCATGCGAGCTGGTTTTCTTCCAGGCTTCGGCACGGAGCTGCCAAAATCCTGGTTCGGCGGTCCCTGAGTCGTGAACGCTGACATCGCTGCTTCCGAACCAAGACCCCTGTTTCTGAAATTCTGTGTATCAATTTTTTACAGTGTTAGATATAGTTAAATTTATGTTACTGAGGTATTTTGGTACTGTGCTTACACTGCACAGTTACCACTCTTATTCAAATATTTGTATTTCCAGGAAAATAAAGCACTGAACTGTTTTTAGTAAATGGAATCAACAAATTCATACATCTTCGCATTCGCGTTTACAGGTTCTTATCTTATCGAACTTATCTTTCTCGTGCACCTGGCCTGCCGTGACATATTTCACTGACAAAGCAAAAGTGGGGCACTCTTCCTGCCTTGCCTTTAACCATTCACTCACGCACAGTTTGTGAGGTTCCAATAGGCCGGCATGACCCGAAGTTGGCGTGTCCCACTCTTCACCGTCGCCGCCTTTCTCGTCGTTTTCTGGTACGGGACACTGACAAATTATTACTCCACGAAACCTGAACGCGGACCACCCAGCGCCAGCGGTGCGGGTTTGGACGATGACCTGCTTTATAACATTTCACAGCGAGATTCAATCTTGTCGCAATGGCCCTGGTCAAGTCAGGCGCGAAAGAGACCGCGTCCTGCGCCGGTCCCCCGTCGGAAGGTGATCCTATTCAGCACACAACCTTATTTGGGCTCCAAACACTTCGCAAAGCTCCCGCAAGCCGAAGCGCTGTGTCCCGCTTGCATTTTCACGGATGACCACTCGCTCTGGGATCAGGCGGATGCCGTGCTGTTCAACGGCGACTTCCTCCCGGAAAAACCCCCGGCAAGACGAGCTGGGCGGGAACAGATTTGGATTTACTATTACCGGGAAGCCGTCACATGGATGAGGAAACAGGCGATGGACAGAATGGACAATTACAAGCAGTTGTTTAATTGGACGATGAGTTACAGACGGGATTCTGATGTCTGGATGCCGTACGCCCACGTATGGCGGGAACAAGAGGAGTTTGACGAGGAGGCGGTCCTGAAGCGGTTCGGGTTCGTGTATTTCCGCAAATTCTCAGAATTCTGAATAACGCGACTACGTTTTGCAGGAACAAAACGAAGCTCATCGCGTGGATCGTGTCCAACTGCAATTCGCAAAGTGAGCGAGGTCAACTGGTGACCAACCTTCAGGCGCACATTCCCGTAGACGTTTACGGGAAATGCGGACCGCTGAAATGCGCCAAAGACCGGGCTCACTCTCTTGGAACGGACTGCAGGCAGGAGCTTGCCAAGTCCTACAGGTTTTACTTCGCCGCGGAAAATTCCCTGTGCCAGGACTACGTGACGGAGAAATTCTACGACGTGCTCGAGACTGACATGGTCCCAATCGTTTACAGCGCTGTGCGAGATTACGAGGTGCTGGGAATCCCGAATGGATCCTATATAAACGTAGCTGATTTCTCCACGGTGAAGGAACTGGCGGACCAGATCCTTTGGCTGAGTGAACACCCTGCCGAGTATGTCGCCATGCTTAAGGCGAGGGCGGGGATCAAGAAAAGTACGGCGACGGAAATATTTTGGTGCAGAATATGTGAAAAATTGTACGCCATCACGGGGCCGAATTCTACGGGTGAGAGTCACTCGTACGAAGATGTGAGAGAATGGTGGCGCGTCGGGATGGATGCCGGGCGGCCAATGTGCCCTGACCCGCCCAAAATGGCAAGGAAAACGAAATCATGACCTTGATCTTGACTTTCGCGCTGTGCTGCACACACACGCAAATTTTCTCAATAAATTGAGTTTTATTTCCAAATTCATTTACTTCAAACCATAATTCCACATCGCTAACAAAACTTAGATCCGGCTATGGAAGCCATCGCTCGACGCTTTAATGAGCAAAGAGAAACAAAAATTGCGGTAATTTTGTTGCACACAAAGTTTGTGAGTGAAAACTGCAGTAACCGTAAATATACCTCAATTCTTTCTTTCTCAAATACTCTCTTTTATTCTGATTCGTAAATTCAGTATTTACATTTAATTATTGACCACAAATTATTGTATTCGTATTCAAATGTGGTAATACAAATTATTATTGATCTTTGCATTACCTTTGTAGATAGTTGTAGATTTTCAAAGAATCACAAGCCTGGTCAAACTTACTCAATTGCAGAACGCAGGTACACAGGTAGTTTTTGATTCTTCAAAGCTCCAAGAGTTCAAATTACCTTTTCCTTATTGCTGATGAAGTTCTTAGCCTGAGTCTTAAATTACTGGTAAAAGAATGTGCTCGCCCCAAAAAGGTGTGAGGCGAAATTTTCCAATTTCCAAGATACCTTGACTCAATTAGCCATTGTTGTAATCTCCGAGACATTTGTTGGAGGTCCGCCTGTTCCTTTCTGTATAGGCAAGAAGAAGGCAAGGCTCATTTTAATCGTTTCCAGTTGAATTGGCAAATTAACCAGTTCGCAAGCAAAACTCACCTTCGACAAATTGAATCGATTCGAGCTTCGTGATGTCGAATCGCTTTTGCTCATTTCAATGCGGAGAGTCGAGCAGCACGAGCGACTCGTCAGCAGCGCCTGTCCATTGCCATGCAATTTCCATGCCAATTCAGTGATGGTAGAAAGAAGGTCGCTCTTATATGAACTTATAAACTCTGCACTCACCTTGAATCCAAGCCTGTACTTCTTATTGAAGAACGCGTACAGTATGGGATTGATGCAAGAGTTGGAGCTCCCCAACCACTGAGCCATCGGCGCAATCGTCCGGATCAGCTGATCTTCCCACTCGCTAATGGGATGGGATCCAAGTTTGAGTCGTGCGAAGAGTGCGTACAGCGGGAGCCACGACATTGCAAAGAGGATGACGACGAGAAGGAGCATTTTGATTACTTTCATTTTTGATCTGCACATATTAATTTAATTATGTGTAGGTTATTTTGCTTGACTCTCGCAATCTCAATTCACAATTCACGGCGAACCTCTGAACGAGAAGCTCTGTGGATGCATCCTTCGTCTCCTGTGGAATATGTCGGCATGACACCCTCCGCAGGATGAGTGCATAACAAATTGTGATCAGGATTAGTGGAAGGAGATAGCAAAGTATTAAATGGGCTACCACAAAGTACAGGTGACCGGCGGTCGGATTGGGCCACTCTTCAGTGCAGATCTGGGAACGAGAAGCGAAAGCGATAAGCGAATGGGAGGTGAATTCTGGTGTGGAGATCAGCTTAAGAAAATTAAGAAATACCAGAAAATCACTCTGCTGCCCATTCAGAGCCCGGAGTTTGAAGAACATTGCCCATGGAATCGTGATCGTCATGGAGAAACTCCAAATGATGAGTATGATGAGGCGACAGTTCCTGAAGGAGATTTGGCATTTCATCGGATGGCAGATTGCGAGGTAGCGTTCAGTGGCAATTGCTATCAGTGTGTCAATGCTGGCCGATACGCTCACTCCTTGCAAGTACGGGACAATCTTGCATATCCATTCGCCAAGGATCCAGGCTGCATGTAATTAGGAAATTACAACAATTAACCGTGTAATGAACTTAAGCCTTTACTTAGTGCTAAGCTAAACTCACATGAATACAGGTTAGCTACCAACGTCGTAGGTAGGCAGAGGATAATCACGAGCAGGTCAGCGCACGCGAGGTTTGCAATGAAGAAATTCGTCGGGGTCCGCATCCTAGGCGAGCGGACCACGACTGCAACGACGAAGGAGTTTCCCACGATGCCAATGAAGAAGATGAGAGCGTATGCGAGACATAAAAAGATGCCGAGCTCGAATGAGACGCGGAATTCGGAGACGACTTCGAGCTGGGAGAGGAGTCCGTCTTCGTTGTAGTTGTAGTCGGCTCCTCCACTGCTGCTTTCATTTGAAAGAATCTTAGTTGCGCTGCTCCTGCTGAGCATCGGCGGGATTGCCATTGCCTCCTGCGGGCGTGACCAACTCGTGTTGACATCTTTTAAGTCGTGGTGGTGGACGACGCTGTCCAGTTCAACACTGTTTGGCTCGGCCCAGTGACTGTCGAAGTGTGTGTCACTTTCCATTGCCATCCTGTCTTTTATCCGCACCAGCACGGCACACGAACGTCAAAACCTGCAACCTGCACAAGACAAGCAGAATTACGACGAAAGACGCAGATTAAATAAATTCAGGGAGCCAGGCTCCAGTTGACCCATGGCCGAGAGATTTTGTGGTCGCCTTGTTTTTAAGTGAATGATTTATTGTAATGAGGTTTTCCCACGCAGTACATCGCAGTCGTGGTCAAGCCGTAAGCCATTCGGCTCCCGCGTGCGTTGAAGTTTTCGAATTTCTGAGTCGTAAAAGCTGAAGTCTTCGCAACTTTCTGAACCGGACAAAATTCTTAATTCTGAGCTTTCTAAAAGTCAAGATGAGCCAAATTCCCTGAATTTTTTTCCTCGCGTATCGCATTGCGAGGACAGTAGTTGGAATTCTTGCAAACAAAATTTCATTACTTCGCCGGAGCCATGAATTGTCTTTCAAGTGAGTGTCAGCGCGGAGAGACTTTCTTTTATGTTTCTCGCAAATCGTGAATCGTAGTGAATAAATTTATTCATTCAGAATTCATTGTACAAGATGAAATAAGATGTAATCCGAGACGCTGCCCGAAACGCAAACAAACCAAGGCTCTGGCTTGACATTGGCATGACTTATGGCAAGGAGGCTGTGGGCTCCGCCTGGCTTGAAATGACCTTCTCCCAAAATGAAAACGGCGTGGTGCTCTTTGTTGTCTTACCTTTGTTGTCTTCTTTCGTGGAACTGTGCTTCTCCTCGATCAGACTTTTGTACGCCACAAACGGAATCTTAATTTCAGCAGCAGAAGAACTGAATCAACTTTACAGTTTGTCAAGAGCATTTTCGCTTCAGAATGGACACATCTGTGGCCCAACAATGAGGAGCAAGTGACTTTTTCGTTTTTTATGGTTTCTATCACCGTGGGCAGGCAGTTTTTGTGCAGGATCTTCGTACAAATGTCGAGTTGGATATTCGGAAGCAAGTCACAAAAGAGCGTATGATATTTACTCACTGGAGTCAGAAGAAAATTTTCCCAGGCCAAAATCTAAAACAACTGTAAATACACGGCACTGCACTGATTACACAAAGCCATCACCAAAGTTCCAGACAAAAATGTTGTTCCCTGCCCCGTTGCAGAATCTTGACTGGGAAAGCTTTTCGAATTACTGCCACTTAAAAGGCAGCAGCGGAGCGTCGGCAGCAGTAAGGAGAGAGAAGCTGCGTGTAAGTTATCGTACATCAACAAGACAGTGAAAGTCTTCAACTCAGAGCCCAGCAGCCCGGTTCAGGCTCGGTAAATGCTTTCTCTCTTAGGTCTGATGCTGAGATTTACCAGAATCAGAAAGACTATAAATTCAAGACGCACGCGGCGCGGGGTGAACTGAGACCGGGAGAGCCTGGCGGCATCTTGAACGTGGCAGGCGTTTCAATGCTACCGGAAGCTCAAAATCAAATTTCTGCATTCTGGGAACGCTGGGAAGCAGAAAAGCAGAAGACGCATGAAAACGATGTGAAATGTGGAATTCTGTCATGTTCTCAGCCGTGAATTCCGAATCTTGACGGAGGAAGGCTCAGCCTGTCATATTCAGAGTCATGTCCGACTCGTTGACGTTGACAGCCTACTTCCGCTTGCAATATGAACTTCTTAGAAATCGAACGCGAGTGGTGCCGGTGCAGCGTAGTGCGAATTGTGAATGTAAAGAGATCCAGTTTCCAGCCTCCATTCGAGTCCTACGCTGCAATATCTCAAAAGTACACAAGGCGAAGTGTCATAATCATCGTCACGCATAAATGCCCTCTAAATCCGTCGTTTCGCCATGCCCGTGCCGTCATGCCAAATTCCGTGTTCCGTACCCGTCGTGAACACGGAAATTGATTTACACCAATTTCAAGATTAGAATTGGGGCGTCTTTGAACGAAGATAACAGGAAATCACTATGGCACTTGTTGGCAGTTGGCACTCACCCTGGGCTTGGGATTGGATTTGAATAGGCCTGTCAAATAAAATCACAATAAATAAACACACCAACTGCGAACTTACGAATTCAGAATAGAGAAAAGAGAAGGAAATGAAATTATACGGAGATTAGAATCTACGGTCTCCAGCAATGGCAAGGCAACAGGAACTGGAAATGGTTCACGCACAAAGTTCAGGGTTCTCGTTCACAAATTGCGTAAGGCGTGAGGCAAGAATCCAAAAATGCCATGAATAAATCAATTCTACGTATCCACTTATTATCTACGGCTGAATTTGAATAAAGAATCTTGAGAATCATGAATGTGAATGTGAATGTGAAATTTCGAAGATTAACTGAAGATCACTGGCATGGCTGTGGATGACTTTTTATATTTGAAGTATGCCAAATGCGAAACGTGCATGCTAAAATTAACTATACGAGCCTTTGAAGAGTACGCAATGACTGCAAGTAGTATTCGCATTAAATCTGAATTTCATGCGAAATGGGAGCGTACAAGCAATTGCTGATGGCAATTTCTTTGCACAGTAATGATCCACTGATAAGAAACAGCATACAGAATTTACAGAAGGAACGCCATTATTTACAAGATACGCAAAAACAAAGAGTCTGTTGTTTAGAGGGTACCGTATTTTTTGCACGCACTGTGCACTACTCATGGTTTGAGTAGATTTGAAGTGTCAAGCTCTTTTTCGCTCCATTTATCTTGTCGGTTGAGTGCACAAGTGACAAATACCTCGATGCATTGTCATTTAATGCCCCGCAGTGGGGAGTCGCGCTGTTCATTAAATCCTTAAGCTCTGAACTCCGTCACTCAGAGCAGGGCAGATGCCTTTTCTTTTCTAACGCTGGCTACAGCGAAGAAAAGTTTAATGAGCTTTCTTCGAAGGTTTTCACTCTTACAATTTCTGAAATTTACATATTTTTATTGGCTCAATTTCTCAACTCATAGTCTCTACGTGCCTGATCAAGATGCGATGGAGATCCTGAATCTGATTGGGTTTGAATTGACTCCAGTCTCCAGCTTGTTGCAGGCAAAATAAAATGAAGACCCAGAAGGAAAAGTGGGTCCAGCATTTTAATTCGGTGACTCCAAAAGTGGTTAAACTGGAATCTGAATCGGGCTTGCATGAGTCCAGTTATCAGTTATCCAGTTCACGTGTATGTGTAATCTGTGTCTTGCTCGGCTAACCTCTTAAGAACTTATTTTGGCTTGGACTCGAGTAAATGTAATAGTATGTGAGTATGTTATTTTGCTGACTGCCTTGTCTCGAGCAGGGCAAGAACTGGAATAATTTACTTTATGAAGAAAGACGATTATCGTCATGATGGAAGGTAACGTTAAGACTGAGAGTGAGTCAAAAAAACACAGGCACAGGCTCAATCCGCCTTCTTAGACGGATGCTTCGGCTCACGGTTCGTATTGCATTCGGAGAATTCAGAGTTGTTGGCACAAATTCCACCCTCGACTCGATTTCGACGTGCAGCCTGGCGTGGCCTATTTCTCATCAATCGAGGAATAAACGTACCGCCACTCTTCTTTGCCTCTGTCAGAATCTTCACTCCAAAATAGGCCGCAACTTGAGCCGAGCCATCTGCTGCTTCCAAATTGCCTTCAAGTTTAATACTCGACACTCAACAAGGAACACGTTGCGTGCGTGTTTACTGTTTACTTTGGCCATATTTCTGAGATGAAAGTCTTTGGCCTCGAAAGCTAGCTAGGCAACCTTGTCACAAACGAAAAATGCAAATTTTCAATGTCGCGCATGTCAGCACTTCAGCTAGTGACCTAGATTAATAAACCTGGAAGACTTCACACTCAGATTTTGTGCTTGTCGTTAACCTTCAGTGTAGAATGCTAAAGCACAACATGCGAATGCGAAACACTAAACAGAGACAGCGAAACGAGAGCAAAAATGTACGATTTGCATACAAAAACTGTGTTAATTACTTGAATGTTACCGAGCTCGCAGTAGCATCATTTTCTACGTGCGTGTGTTTGTGCTTTTCAAGGTTTTGAAACTATTTGCCAGAATAAGTTACACACACTTACCAAAGAGCGACGACGAAAAATTCGCTAGAAAACTTTCTGTGTGACAGCGTCCGACAACATTTTGGATGAGAATTTGAGTGTCTGTCTGAATTCTCCGAATCTGCATACGAGGCGGGATGGGGACGAGCCTCGGAAACTCGAAAAAAAAGTTGTCCCCCGTCTCGTAGTCTCGCATTTTTCAGTGTCCTCCGCCTCCTCAGCACTCAAGTTGTCTGCAAATTCTGTTGCTTTGTCGTTGCTACTACTTTCGCTTGTGTGGCAGCAACAAAAGTTTATGACAAGATGAATCGTATTTCACTCCTCTGCCTTGGAGAAATGACCTTAGTCTATGCATAAAGCATAAAATCCTTCGAAATACGACTACTCGGCTGCGTTAGCATTAAATACTGATCCCACTGATTTTATTGTGGCTGAAACTCCACAGTGCACAACTTTCGTACAGCTCGGATTTTTTCTTTACGCTCTCCTCCCACTACAAGTTCGTTCATAAATTCTTAAATCCTGGTATTTCACTACTACGCTTTGCTTTTTTGCAATTCGTGTTTCTATCTTGCATGCTGCCGACGTTAAAAAATGTGATCTGAATGATCCACAGTGATTGAATTGCGGAGCGCAGCAGCGAATTGAATAAATTGTTTTAAGTTTATGGTTTCTTACTTTTGCTGCTAAATTCTGAGTTCGACGCTCGTTTCTCAATCGCCACGCGCAGATATTCCTAGGCCAAGGCCTAATAGAGAAGAGTCTTGAGCTTAAATATGTGTGCCATCGAATTTTTCCATGCGCCTTACTTCAATTTTGGGTTCACACCCCGTGAAGCCTGGGCTTGGGAACTTTTTGGGTCACTGGCACTGGAATTTGTTGGCACTTACAAGCGTACGCATTTATTTGGAATAAACCCGTCAAATAAAATGACCATAAATTACGGGAAATGTGAAAGCAAGTGAAATGGCGGGTTCCGAGATTAAAATCTGCGTTTGTGCGTTTCCTATTCTGGAACCATTCGCATCCGCTTCGCTGCGAACATCGCCTGGAACAATTTGTTAATTTAGCAGCGAAACAGTTGCTTTTAGTTAACCATCACTGCCTCTTCCATAGTTTTAGAGATATGAAAACCTACACACTTGGATTTGAGTCTGGCCATGCATTCTTCGCGGTAGAAATTATTCATCTGCTTTCAATGCAAAAAAAGTGAGTAGTTATAATTCAACTCCCGTTGCATTCGAGTATGTGGAATTCGAATGCATTCGAGTTCAAGAAGTGGGGCAGTACGTCAGTTGAGTAATCCAGCTAATCCAGAAACTAGAAACTAAAAGTTACTGTCGTCCGAATGAATCTCGGGACTCCAGCACCATCAACTCCAGCCTTTGCTTCTCTTTGTCTTGCCTGACTGAAGTGCAACGGAGGATAAACATCGTGTGAGTCTAAATGTAATCTCATTTCGTGCTCGAATAATCACTTAAGAAGTCATTATGGTTTAATGTAACAACTTCAGCTCGAGTGCATGGTTATTGCTTTCACTTTAATTTACTTTGCTCGGGAACAAGTAAAAAGGTTATAATAATGACAGAAGATTTTGCCGGGGGGCTACGCCTACTCAATTCCGAATCTGCGCTGGTGCTGGTGCTCTTTGAGAATGAATCTCCACTCGTAATTCGCGTTCGCATTCTCTGTTCATTCAACCCTGCAAAAAAACAATAGGCAATTCGGCAATTGTCTGCTCAGATTAATGTTAAGTACTCAACTGCCAACTACTGCCTTCTGGACTATTTCGACTGTATTCCGAATCCTTAAACTGAAGAATTCTGACAATTTCAGATGCAACCATGCAAGAGTGAGCGCCATTTGTCATGTGAAGTTGATTTACTTGACCCAATTCGAAAGAATCGACTCGAATAAGGCGAAAATGGGTTCAAGTTGAAAATTGAGCTGAGTTGCCTCTGCCTGTTTGTCTGGAATAATTTCCATTCCATCACCATCGGAAAATTCTTCAGCCAACGTCCAATCAGGCAGGCTGGCTGATCGAGAAACTTTATTCATTTGAACTTATTCAATTTACTACACTGCTCGTACGCACGCAAGTGGAAAGTGTCTCGAGTCTCGCCTCTCTCGCTTGGCGCTCGTTTAACCCAATTCGTTCGGAGAGAGTGACATAATTTGACAAACAGGAGCGACAGCGTGGTGACAGAATGAAGATTGCATCTTGCACGTAGTGTAGACCAGAATTGGAACTATAACTCGAATCTGGGTTGACTTGACGCGTGAGTGTGAGCGTGATTGTCAGCAGCATTTGGCATTTATCCTTTCGGCTCCTTGACTTGACTCGTGACTGTGACACATTCTGGATTCTTCCAATACGTTCACTCCATAAAAATGTTAACCCCTTTTCATGGGTGTCCTTGGCACAAACTGCGCAAAAGTACAAGGCACAGGCCATCAGTTGTCAGTCTTGTCGTCGTCTCGCTGTATCCAAAATCTTGCCATCTTGCTATCTTGCAACTTGCAGGAAATTCGTAGAATATGCAAATTACACAGGCAAACGCAAACACCACGAAATTTGTTGGTTTCCGTTCCGGATTGTTAGCCAAGCCATTCGGGACGTTCCCAGCACAAGGACGCAGAAACCTCTAAAAACATTGTGGCGCAATTTATTTTCACCGGTCCCATTGAGAGTCACATAACACGAGTCATTGCCTTGCCTTCTTTTTTGTAACCTACATGAATAAATTCCTTGTTATTATCCTGCCATTCAGCTATTGTGAGTATTGTCAACAATGTCTGTGTCTGAGAATGCGAGTCATGTGAGCCTTGTTCAAGTTTCTGCTCCGTCCCGTCTCGCCGTCTTCCGGAAGTATAAAACCTTGAAGAGCAACCAGCTCAGCAAAAGCAGAATAGGGAGAATAACGAATAGCGAATTTGGAATGAATCCAAGTTAAATTAGCGTAAAAATGTGTAATGGTGGATTATTAGTAGCTCGTTGCCAGTTGCCAGTTGTCATAATTAAGCATAATTTCTCAAATGGCCTTCGACCTTATTAAAGCAGACTTACCATTTCAAATGCATGATAGTAATGCAAAGCTGGGATCTGCGATGGGCGATGACGCTAACAAATCTTTCGTGAGGATGGCCACTTTCAACCTCACAGAAAATGGTAGATATCTAAGGACAGACTATCAAATGGCGATAGACGGGAGAAACTCCCAAAACTCCGAAATGATTAAATGAAAATGAAATTGCACGTAGTCTTCAGGGAGTTAAACTTCATTGACTGAATTAACTGTACTGCGAAGTTATCAACAGTTGAGAGTAGGACTTGCTCCGATTATTGCAGTGATTTGTCATCAGTTATGACTTTTTTACAATGAGAATACAACTACAAACTTTTATTACGCTCCTGACTCAAAGTTATCAAGTTATGAATACAATTTTTGCATATAAACTCAAACTTTCATAAAAACACCAAGTTAAAGTTTATGTTTATGCAGTGCTTTTGATTGTCGCGTATTGTGCCCATTTGCAATTTGTCAACGTCGCCCGTCGTCCCGTCTTTTCAGTAGCAGTACATGGCTTCTTCTTTTCTGCTCTTTACATTAGCTTTCCATTCCAGCTGCCTTCCAGAGATTCGGATTCAAAAGATAACATTTCATTTGGCCAGCATAATCTGGTGGCAATGACCTCACTCTGTGGCTCATTTCGATGGCATGTTTGGAGGACTCATTGCACTCTCTGTCACACATTGCGAGAAGGCCAAGGGACTGCAGAAGGTCGAGTCGTACGGCGTGGACTTGCATAAACTCATGGGTTCGAAGAATGTCATGAGTGCTCTCATTACCATGTGGGCGTATTTTCTTGTACATTCGACAGGAGTTCCCGAATTGATTTCAGTACCCGCCTCGACGGACTCGACGATGGATTCTACGATAAGGCGGCCAATGACCACTGGCAACTCGACAAACGTAACAATCTTTTCAAATTCTGGTTTGTCTGGAAAGCAAATGCTAAATCAGGCATGGCCAAACATGTGGACCGAATCTATGAGAATACTGCCTACTTGATGTCCGAGTTGAATAGGCGCGATGGATTCAAACCCGTAATTGAAGAGTTTGAGTTGACCAACATTTGTTTCTTTTACGCGCCGACTCTCATGCGTGATGTTGAGTTTGGTTCGGATGAATGGAAACAAAAGCAGTCAGAAGCCAGTCGAAAAAGTTGAGTGGGAGCGGGTTTGATCAAAGTCATGGATTAACAAGATGCCATATTCTGTAACATGCTCCAAGGCTCATTTACGAAATAAAATTGTCCAACTTTATCAGAGTTTATTAGAATTCAATCTTGAGTCTGAAGTTTATTCATTTTCGTACAACACGGAATGAGTTAAGATGGATAAAATGAAAAGGTTATTATTAATAGTTGTCTTTAGACCATAACCATAGTTGGACCTCGCTTCAGCATTCACTTCTGCAGAATACAGTGTTGCGTTCACCAGAATCACTTCCGATTCCCAAAGATAATGAATGCTATTTCTCACCGTTTAGCCATCTTGTGTCAAGTGTCTTGACCATGTTTTCACTCATGTCAAAGCCTTGAGAGCCTGCTTTAAATGACTTCTATCAGGAACAACTGCCGGGGGTGTACAAAGTAAAATTGTGGAAGTGGATTCTTTGAATGAATGCAAGCAAAGCGTGTGGAGACGGAGCAAAAGCGTATGCTTATTCGAAAGATCTAAATTCGCAGACCATTGCTCTTTTTCCTGCGGAGCCTTGGTCTTTGTCCATACAACTTTTATTATCATCATAAAAGAGCAATACTTAAAATGTTTCTGAATGACAACGGAATTCTGCCTCATGTTCTCTCGATGTCTCCAAATTGATTTGTTGGCATGCCTCCTCCACACTCTTGGCCATTGGCGGTGGACCACATGCAAATACTCCGAATTTCAACACCTTCGGATGTGTCTTCTTAACCTCCCTGAAGAAACCGTTAAAGTCAGGACGCCCGAAATGTGTGCTAGACTTAAGGCCAGTGAGAAGTGATCGGTTCTTGAATTGAAATTCACGCTCAAACACATGCTGTAGGCACAAATCAAAGAAATAAATGTGTTAGCAAAGGGTACAGAAACAGAAACTAGTTGACTAGTTGTCCACTTACGAGCAAAAGAGTGCGGAGGTCAAACTGGGTCTTGGCTGCAGTGATGAAAATATGCGCCGTAATAATCCTCTGCTCCTCTGCCTCTTTAATAATATCCACCAGCCACTCGAACTGACGCTGTGATCTCGTGACCCAGATAAAATATACCTTCTTGCATTCACGAGGTCGGGAGCTGGTTGACGCGAGTTCTTTCAGGATAGAGGCGAATGGCGTCACTCCAATACCACCTCCAACGAGGACAGAGACTTCGAAACGATGCCAGTCTTGATGTGCTTCGCCGTAAGGTCCATCCAGGAAAATGCTTGGAAGAGAATGTTCATACGTACGACGGAGGTTGTGAGTGAATGGACCAACAGCACGAATATGCAGAGTCAGGAAGTGGTCATCTGGGCCGGAGGTGAGAGTGAAAGGGTGGAATTCGGAGCTGTTGAGTGCAGAGCATGCAATACGCACCCATTGGCCAGAACGGAACTCGAATCCCGTTGGACGTACGAATTTGAGCCTTGTGACGCCAGAAGGCAGGAGGTCAGCTTCGAGCACCACGAGTTCCGTAAATTGTCGACTGAACGTGACAAGTTTGTCGAAAACGAAGAGTACAAGTGGTCCGATGAGGAAATTCAGGAAGAGTGGAGCCTGGACGAGTTGACCTGAGCCATGGAGTAGCATGAGAGCGTACCAAAGAGGGTAACTTTGATGAGTGAGCCAAAAGAGTCGGTATGCATGTCTCCGTGCAATTGGTGTAGCAAAAGTAAAAATGACAGCTGCATGAAGCACGAGCAGAATTCCCGAAAGTCCAGTCACCGTCTTGAAAGCCCAGTAATGGAATTTAGGGAGAGCATGCGTTGGCCGGAAGTAATCCCTAAAGATGCATGCCAAGTCATCCGCTGTTTGTGTGCAAATATTGTAAAAGTTGACGGAGTGTCCGATGACGTGAAGAACGGTGAAGAGAAGCGCTACGAACGCTACATACTTGTGAAAGGCGACGAACGACTCGAAGGGGACATAGCGAGGCAGGAATGATTCACGTAGTCGTGTGATGATGTTTCTGCACATGGTGACCAAGAGTATGGCGTAGCACCACATTTGGACTGATGCTGCCCCACGAGTGACACTTACACCCATACCCGCAATATGTCGAAATCCACGATGCTCATTCTCCGTGGAATAATAGTAACTTCGTTCAGCAAAAATGGCGACCGTGACGCAATTGAAAATGAAAAGCCAGAAAATTTTGAGACGGTGCAGTTCGAACCAGACGAGTAGCCAATGACGGCGATGCTGGTCGGAGGCAGCCGAAGAGGATGTTGATTGTGTCGTGACCTGAAACGGAGTCTCGTCCTCCTTCTCTTGTCTTCCACTGGGCTCTAGCACATGCCACACACTTTGCCTTGTCGTCCGGATGTACGAAACACGCTTGTTTCTTCTTCCAGGTTCCACTTCCAGACTACTTCCACTTCCGTTCTCCAATTCGCTCAAATTTCCAAATGTTGCTCTGTTCCGTGTAAACATGCGCTGAAAGTCGGCCAAACTTACATGAGTCTTTTGCCCGAGTTCAGTTTCCACAGTTGGCGCGACGCGGGCGAAAACGACTTTCGGATCTTCGTCTTCTGCAAGCAAACCGAGGACAGAGTGTAGCATAGCTTCAAATTCAGTTCGCGTCAGCATTCGATCCCCATCCGTATCGTGCATATTGAAAATGTATGCAAGTTTGTCTTCGATCGTGCCTCGTTTGAAGATGGAGAGCATTGTGAAGAAGTCGAGAAAGCTAACCATTCCATCTTTGTCTTTGTCCGCTTCATCAAAGAGGGTAGTCAACAGTTCGGAACTTGTATCCATCCCGAGAGCAGCAGCAAATTCTTCACGTGTGAGACTCACAGCTTCAGCTTTCTCCAACGCTTTCTCCGTCTTTTTTGAATTTTGGCTCGGGAGTGGATTCCTCCTCTCGATGGTCGTCGTCGTCATTTGAAATACGATGCGGAAAAATTGTTCGAGTTGTGCTTGTCGCCTCGCATCGGTCAAGATTTGCGATGGAGAACGTATCGTCCTTCGTATTGTTGATCTTTTTACGGCTGCACCCTTTTTGGATCTCCACACGACGAGTGGAAGACATGCACCGACGAGCAGGGCCACAAACACGCCCAGCAGAGAGTGAGTCAGTATAAATGAGAGTTCACTTCCAGAAAAGTAGTCGTACGTTCCGGGAGTGGTGCAAGGCTCCACGGGATTCTGCTCGGAGTCAAGTTGTAATAAAAAGTAGCACGTGGCCGTCACGGTCGAATTCTCAATCTTATCCCCGTCTTTGTCGTACATTGTTTGCTTACATTCGTCCTCCTGCCAGAGGTCAGGCTCGTCTGATATTGAAAGGCACTTCAGGCTATTTGTTTCGTTGTCAGGTACACGAAAAGGGTTACGTTGAATATCCAACTCCGTCATTCTCGTCACAGACACGATCATGTCAAACACTTTCAGCGTCTTGATCCTGTCAATCTGCTCTTTACTAAAGCGTGGCTCTTCCCATTTTGTATTCTCGAACCAGAATCGATCTGCATTGCGAATTCGTGTGAATTGATCTTTGATGATGGCACGGAAGAGTGGACCAGGCCGATCGCTTGTCTCCAGAATGCCACCCGTCCACACGTCAATGTTGTTCCATGCGCTCACTTCCGTTTCACCCGAAGAATTATCGTGATGAATCTCCACCATCTTTAGCACTATGTCTTTTGGCGTAGCCGTCCCAGTCAATTTCATGTAGTCGTCAACGGAGCGAATGCGTGGCAACCCAAAAGCTGCACGTGCCGTGTTGTAGTCTGGCGTCCCGTGATCACGACCACGTTGAATATTGATTGCCATCAGGTCACGACGTGAGAATTCAAGTGGCCCAAATACACGTCCACGCAAATCTTCTACAATCATGTTGTCCTCTCGTTCAGCACGTTGCGATGCCATGCCCATGAGGAGTCGGTCAACGTCGGCGAAGGGCCGATCGTCGTGAAACGTCGGGTCGTCATCCTTTGTGCATTCTGGTGGAGGGTGCGGCATCTCGAGTGGTTCCTGTGGCCTAAAATGTATAATCTTCCATTGCAAACACTGTTTCGAAGCAAAATTTACATTACACGCATTGTAATTACCTCCAATATATGTTGCACGTTCGCACTGCGCCCTTTCCCACACTTTGTCCCGGCTGCGGCTGGTGACCAGGCATGCCCAACCCATAGAATGCGAGTCTCTTGCACTTCGTACAAGTGTAGTCTCGCATGTACGCTCCCGGAGTGACGAGCGTATGCCCGAATCGCATGGCTGCTGTCTGGAAGAACTGCTCGATTTGTGGGTCGAGTGCGGGATCATAGCCAGGGTACTCTTCGAGTGCTTCGCCCAACCATTCTGTAAGCCAGTCGTAGTACACGATTGAGTTGTACGTGGCCGTTGCCCATTTACGCGCCTCTTGAAATACTCGTTCACCCGACCATGTTCGACGTGTTTCGTGGAGGTACTCTGCAAATTGATTGTGCCAGCGGAACAGTACCACGCCAAAGGAGAGGAGGAATGCATTCTCATTGCCTCGTGGATTGCCAAGTACAAAGAATCGGTCCACTTTCGCAGTCTCACTTCGCTCGACCCAACTGGAGTGATATGAGGGTGGCGGAGGGTTCGCCATTGGTAGTCGAAATGTATTACGTGAAGGAAAGTAGCCATCACCATACTCCTCGTCCGATGCAAGTTTGCCTTCAGGGTGAAGTGTCCCGTTTGGAAATGTGCGCAGAACATCGGACCAACCTTTTGCTGTGCCGTAAATAAGACCTCCATCCATCCATGGTGTAATTTCATTAAGTTGCTGTCGTGGGTTGCCTGGCCCGGACCCCGAACTCTGTGCATACCGAGACCGCAGCAGTGGCATGACTGTATGGCCAGGATCTTTCATGCGATACTCGTGATCTTCTGGGATGGGAATATTGATGTATTCTGGTGGACAACCGGCTCGTTGTGCGTCGAGCATTTCCTCCACAACCTGCTGCCCGAAAAAGACGAGGAATGCTGACTTGCCAGTTTTGGACCCGCATGCGATCGTCTTGCCATTCGCATCCTTGCCGCAGGCTGCTGTACGTGTCATCAATTCTTTGCTGGCTGTGAGAGGATTGATGCGTTTGCCCTTTACAGGCTCATATGTACCATCCGAGTACACGGGCGGGACTCGGCGGAGGAGGGGCGTGTCTTCGGAAGAAAGGAGTGTGCGCTAACTTTAGAAAGAAGCAAGAATTTTAAAGGAAAGCTGGCAATGACATACCGACTGCCCCCAAATCCGTCTTGAAGACGTTATTATAGAATCCATCGAAACTCGCGTACTCTGGTGGGTGGTCAGTCTCGTTAGGGGCGATTCTCCCAAACTTGCACGGCCGCGGATTTTCCCTCACGCTGTGGTTGTAGTAAAAGCATCCGTCAACGATCCACGAGATGAGGTTCAGTTTATTACGAGGATGTCTGCCTTGAATCCACTCTGCTGGCTCGGGTTTGTCACCTTGCGCAGTAGCAGAGACGCACAAGAGGGCACACAAAAGAGATGCACATCGAATCATTTTTCTACTTAAAAGAGAAAAGAGGGTGTCTGAAAAAAGAGAGCGGACTAAGCTGGCCACCGGTAATCCACTCATGCTTTTATAGACTCATAAACAATCCGCAAGATTTTGTCCGTTGTCGATTTGAGGAAAAAATTGGGAGTGATTGACCCTGTGTTGGTTGTTATCTAATCGGGCAGTAACTTCTCAGAGTTTACACTTACTGCTCGAGTCAATCAACCGAAAATTTCCTCCTTTGCGACTCATCAGACAGCAGACTCCAGGAATTTGTGTGCATTGCGTATCATGAAAGCTTCCCGCTAAAACCAACAGAGATTGATGTCACTTAAAAGCTAATATTACATTTTCATTGTGAAACCAGCAGTAATGCCAGTGGCTCATCAACGGATCGTCGCTTCTGTTTGACAAAGACTTACAGGTCACGCCATAAGTTACCAAATAAACCCATATAAGCTTTCGCGCTCTGTGGCTGCCTTGGTTTTATTTCCGCGTTCTTCTCTTCTCACAGACACTTTTCTGTCCAGCAAAGTGAAAGATGACTTGGTTCAGTCTTGGTCGTGACGAAGGCTTTCCAGCCAATTACGGCGAACAGTTTACCGCAGCAAAAGTGGACGTGCTCGTCGCTGGTCTTATCCTCGCCTTGGTCATCATCGCAGTGGCCTTCCTGCTGATACTCCCAGCCTACAGTACGCAAAAACGCTGGCTGACGCTTTCCGCGTACGTGATTGTAAGTCTCTTCGTTGGTGGTGTAGTGGTCGTGTGCAATTTTGGACACGAATGGGAAGTTGGGCATGTTTCCATCCGAAGTCCATACAAACCAGCTTCTGCAGAAGAAATGGTTGGCAATCTCGGTCTACATGTTTCACTACGAGGGATCAACATCACACTCAAAGGTGATCTGGAGCAACACAGCGAAGATATTACGAGAAAAGAAGTGATTGACTACAACGAGCATTACTCCTGGGAGTGGGCGCAAGGTCGTTTCGGGTTCGGACCCTACGCTGGACGTATTTCACGTGAATTTCGGGCAGCAGTCATGCGTGGGACACCGACGCCCATTCTGATCACAGCAGAATACTTTACATTTGACGGCGAAGGGCTTCGTTTTGGACGACATTACCGACTTGCGGGTTACTACGCACATTTCTTCATGTGGCTTGCGTTCTGCACATGGGCCTTGACCAACATTGCACTCTTCATGGTCGTCCGTCTCGCATCAATCTTCCTCATGGTCACGGGATTGTCGCAAATCATCGCGGTACTGCTCTGGTCACAAATTCGCAATTCGATTGAGATTCAAGTTCCGTTTGAGTCGGCTGATGGGAAAGGCGAAGTGTTGCTGGTGACGAGTTATGGACCCGATTTTTGGCTGGTGCTCGGGAATGGCGTACTGTGCACGTGCGGAGGGTTTGTCATATTTGTGCTGGACTACTACTTCAAGGGAGCCATGTGCCAAGTGTTTGGCATCGACCCGCTCTCGGTGTACGTCTACGCATACAAACGTGAGTTAGGGCCCGATGTTATCTTGCCAGTAGTACTACAATAACAATGTCCAGTAATTTATTGCGAATCTTGCTCTCACAGCAAAGGAAGACGATGAGCCTGCAGACGTGGACCGCCCAGGTCGGCTGAATTTGGGTATGATTACAGAGGACGAGGGCAATAGTGTGGACAACTCGGCAACCATCATTCGACGACGACATTCCGAGAAGGCTGAGCGTTTGCCAGCCGTCGTGCAGATTCGTCGAACTGCAAGCAGCGCCAAGTCCTTTCGGAATCCATTCTGGAGGAAAGGTCGAGTACCATTGACGGCGGCGCACGAGGAGTCAGATGGCGGCTACCAAACAACCCCAAGCTCAAACACATTAAACACACCACAACCGCCTCCTTTGCCCTTGCTTGAGACGAAAAACGGAAGCCTAGTCCTTGTTCTGCGAAGAGAGTCCGAGCTCCCGCAAAATATGAGCGGAAAGAGGCTCACTTCTTCAGAAGTTTAACTCAAACAATATCCGTAATAATTTAGGACATATTTGTTGTGTTGTAGAAACAAAACAAAGATTTACTGAAAGAAGAAATAGTAGTTGCTATTCATGATGCTGGCATACTTTCCTGAATTCGGAGAATTGGTTGCATAACTGGATTTTTTGTGCTGCATTGTTTTACAAACCTCGCACTTCACTTGTATATTTCTAACTTGACACACCGCACACTTGCATGGTTTTCAGTGTCAAGTGTTCATTTTTCTCGTAAATTTAACATCATAAGTGCCGTGTAAATCATTTTAGTACATGATATATGACCCATCCATTGTTTCATGATTCACGAGAACTGAGCACCAGAATCTAAACATTGAGGCTAAAGTGCGGATTATTTCACATTCCATTGTTCATTGTCAGCCCGATTGTCATGAACGGCGCCAGAAACTGTGGCCGTCACGTCCATCGCCATGTCGATGCAGATTTGCATGGCCGGCATGCATCCAAAGCCTTCCACGCCAATCACGATCAAGTAAAAAGGGCTCAGAGTGCCCCGGAATTGAATGACGAGGTACGCGGCTGTCATTGCGAACGCTGTGCCTCCCGCGAACCTCCGGCGACGATGGGCGATTCGCTTTGTCGATTTCTCAACTTAATTCAGTAAGAATTGGTATTTGTAACAACACAAATAATTTCTACCGATTTATTATTGATAAAGTACCATAAGTTTTTAGGGATTAAGTATCGGTTGATTGGCTTCTTGTGGTTGACGGTCTCGCAACCAATCACAAATATCTTGAATCTCATGAAACTTTTCCGGACTTGCAATGATGCTGTGACATGCCTCGACACGAAGCTGGTCAACTGACTTGTCTGCGAGGTAACCAATCACAGCGTAGCCCGAGTCGGCGGAGGAATTGACTAGTCTCCTCCCTTTGGGAGTCTGGAGCCTGTAGTGGTAGATGAGGGATTCGGACTCGTGCTCACACGAGACCAAGACTACGTACGTGCCTGATTGTCTCTCAATCTCGTTCGGGTTGTACTGTCGGTCAGTCACGAATTTAATATCCAAGTCGTTACCCGTCGCCATGTGGAACATGAGGGCCAAATCTGCTGGTCCACCGTTGATGATCTCTCTCACCTTGACCATGGTCCTCTTGGACCACCGCTTGTCTGAATTCACAGTCTTTTCTCCTCTTTCCTGTTGCTGCTTGACCCTGGCAATGATTTCTCTTTTCTCCCGAACGATGGTAAACTCCTCAGCGCTGTAATTGTCCTGCACCTGGTTGTGGTTGTGGTCATATTCATCATTCTGAACGAGGAATGTTGTTGCTTGACCACTAGTAGTTGTAGTAGTACGGAAATTGAATCTGTCTTGAAGCTGTTGTGAAATTTCATCTACAATCCGACTTGCAGCTTGTGACATGACTGGAGAGACCAGGTACGAGTTGGCTACCTTTATTATCTGTCGTGTAACATGCCTGGTCACTATGTGGATGATCGGGGCCATTTCTTCCGTCTCCATTATGGTTTCTTGCTGGCGCTGGTCGGTCCAGTTCGGTTGCTTCATCCTGAGCTTGTGTTTCACCTCAGCACATACTTTTCCAACAACGGTAGCAATTTGTGTGATTTCTGTCACCATTCCATTTGCCATTGTAATTCTGGTAAAGGAAGAGCCAAGAAAGTTGGGGCTCGAAAGGATTCCAGAACAGAGTGCTGACCCAACCGAATCCCAAGTATGAGCCAAGTCTGTTGCTTGTGAATTGATAATGTCTGTCATGACCTCCTTTACGTACTTGAGCAACTTGGGTGACGGGGTGGTAGTAATCGTTGCCGTGGTGCCTACTCCAGGTTCCATTGTCACTTGCAAGTGCTCAAGCAACAGTCTCAACTCTTGATGATCTTGAAAATATCTTGTGACATGAAGCCCAACTTGTGTAGAGATGGAGTCTTCCACTTGGTCAAACCGGAAGTCAGGCAGTGTGTCTGCAAGAGATTTAAAAGCCACGCTGTCTCCTGTCTCCGTCACTGACACGGTCATCATTTGATTTCCTGTAGCAACTGAACGAAAGTTTTCTGCAGCCAACTTGATGCCAGTTCCAAGTGTTTTTCCATTGACGAGGACAAGTAATGCGGTGAGAAAAGGTGCCCTGGATCCGATTGTTTCGACTGTCCCCACTGCAGTTCGTTGCATTACTACGACACTCTGTGCCGCATTTTTTAGAGTTGAAAAACCAAATGACGTTGCACAAAGTAGTAGACTCACAGCCTACAAATCAAAGCCATAAATTTATTATATAGCGAGTGGATCAGATTTTGAGCCTCCGTTCATCATTACCTTTTGTAACCTGTACTCGCTCCAACTAAATTCCCTGCTTGAATAAATACGTTGAGCCGTAAGGAGGTCGGAGCCACCTTCAATAATTAAGCCCATGCCTGCAGAAGCCCCGAGCCCACTGTAAATGAGCCCTGCACCTGCAGCCACCTGCAGCGCTGCCAGCCCCATGACCCCCGCCAGCGAAACCCACGGGACAAATTGGCGCTCGTTGAATGTGACTAGGAGGTGGAGCCCGCGTGAACGCAAGTCCCTCAATTCAGAAAGCGGTGGGGACACATCTCCTGAAAAAAGTTGTTCCAAGTGCTTCATTTCCGTCTGTTGAATGTCCTCTTGTTCAATATCCGCATGATCGAGTAGTTGGGAAGCCGTTCCACGTGACAAGTTGTGAACCTGTAGTACAATCTCCGCCTTGAATTGCCGCAACATCGGAATGATTTTCCTCACTCGTGCTTGATTTAATTTCGAGAACCCGACTGTCAAGCCCTCCGCCTTAAAGAGAACACCTTCCCAAGCCTCCGTGAGTAATTTTCGATCCTTTTTGAGTCCATATAACACGATTGAGTCCATCTCTTGGCCTAAATTCACATTCACATAGTTTAATGAGTTTGCGGACGCGAGGGATGGAAGTGATGTTGAGAAATTTGACGGTAAGGTCCTGCTCCGTGCAATCTCTGAGTATCGACTCCAACTTGATTCGCTTTGCCTCCATATCCTGCTGTCCCCTATTCAAGTCGTTGAGAATCCCACGTGCATTCTGGCCGAGGTCGTAGTGCAGTTCAACTGTACAGCCTAGACTGGCGTCTTGCATGGCATCCTTGAGCAGGACGCCTGCCACGTCCTTTTTCCCACCACAAAGTTCCAGCGTGTAGCTTTTGACGGGCAGTGCGTCCAGTTTTTGAAGTAACTCGCCCACCTGTTCGTCCCGAATCTCAAGATCCACTCTTGACTTAACAATCATGAGTTCCTTCGACTCGATTATTGCTTTCAAATTTGCTTTTAGGCACGTGACCGAGTAACTGACGTCTGGTAACTTGCTGCCGTCCGGATTGTGACCTCGTGCCCGGCGACTCCGTCCCATGTTGATCAGAAGCTTGTAGCCTGCCTCCGCTAAACTGTCTGTGTCTGCAACGTCAGCAGATGGAATGGTATTCAAAGCCTGATCACGTCCTCCACCCAAGTCCACGTTGTACGTGAGTGAATGGAATTTGAGGTCGAAAGAATCCCAATTCTGCCGCTGCCACTTGTATCCAACCAATTCCCGTGGCCTTTCTTGCAAAAATTGTTGATCGAGAACGTGAACAATGCTCGTGTCTGGTCCATTACACTTGCAGTGGACTCTTCGGAGTGATGCTTCCGTAATGTTGATGTTAAGTTGAATGTTGTTGAAGACGGTACCCAACATGTTGAATTTTTCTGTAAGTTGTTCGAAAAGTGCGTGGTTCGTTCCATGTCTCTGTTGTACAAGCATCTGTAGTACGTTGATCATGGCCATTTCTTCGTTCAGGAGCGGTAGGGCCTTGTGGAAAGCTGCGAGGGCATCTTCCTTGTAACCTGCTTCGTGTGTATTGGAGCGTAATGCATTCCCACGGCCTTTGAGTAGCACGTAAGCTTGTCCAATGTGTGCTGCTGCAGCAAACTTAGGGTCAACGCTGATCGCTTGTGCATAGTACTCGTATGCCTCCTTCAGCCGCCCATCCAGCATCCAGTCTTGACCATAATCGTGATTTCCCAATTGTATAAAGTAAAATACATTTGAACCAAGCAACTTGGCCAGATCAGCAGCGGCGTCTCTCTTAATCTCTTCCTCAAACTGGTCATACTGCATGACTGCTCTGTCGGCGTCCATTTCCTCCAGTTCCAGGCGGCGGAGAAACATGGCCCACCTCTCCTCAACAGCTTGTAGGACGATCGTCTCGTGTGCAGAAGGGACCTCTCTTCCCATGATCAGTTTCCTGGCCACTTTTCCCAACATGGACCTTTCCCGCTCACGAGTGTTATACCGAATTGCTTGAAATAGAGCACAGAATCTTGTAAATAGCTCGTCCTTTGTACGAATGAGGTTCAGTTCCGTCTTGCGAAATATGTCCAGCATCAATCGCTCAGTCTTGTCTCGTCGTTTCAACAAATCCTTCGCGTCCTTCACTTGCTGATGCTGCTGTACATCTTTGCCGTCCTCCACACTTGCCGCACACACGACGAGTTGACCACTGCCTTTCGCACCCTGACGTGACGTCCGTCCCAAAGCCTGCTTCTCCACACGCACACTTTCAGGTAAAAAGGTGAGTATCACATGCAGCCCCCCATGCTCCTCAATCTCGTTGGTCTTGATGTCAGTACCACGTCCTGCGAGGTTCGTGGCTACAATGACGTCCCCTGGGTGCACTCGTTCAATGTACTTTTCCTGGTGTTGGTGGCTCCTTGCGTACAGCTTGACCTGTTCAGGCTTCATTAACCGCCGTAGAGTCCTGCTGACCAACTCTGCTTTGTGAATCGTTTCACAAATGACCAGAACCCCACGACCCTTCTCCGTCTCTTCCAGTACACTGGCGAGCACTTCGCGTAACCAAGATTCGTCGTCAATGGCCACCACATCGGGGTAACGAATATGCCTTCGTTCATAGATATCTGGTACCTCAACCACTTGCACATTGTAAACTTCAGAGAGTACTTGACGCCCATGCTCTGCCCCTATCGTCCCAGTAAAGCCAAGCAAGTTCCTACCATACTTGTGAAACATGGCCATGTTGGAAAGAAAGTTGGTGGTCACCGTCTCCGAGACCACACGCAAGTGATGTTTGATTTGGAGAAACTGGTGCAGTCCGTTGTTCCAGTTCGTACTCTTTTGCACGACGCCAGTCGTTCGGTAGTCGACTGGCTTGATTTGCCCCAAGTCTACAATGTAGTGTATGTTTTCCTGGAACAAGAGTGCGGTGAGGGCACTGTCGACCCACTTGCTGACTTGTGTCTCGGCAAAATTCTGAAGACATTTCGGTAGTTGAATTCCGTCGCCGCCGCCTTTCTGTTGTTGTTTCGTTGCTGCTGATACGGGCGTAGTTGGAGAACGTGAAATCAGGCGCCGAGTAAAGTCACACAACTCTGTTCGTACAAATCCCTCAATATCTTTGATCGGGTAGATACGAGCAGCGTTCAGGTCACCTCCGCCAACAATGTATGCCAGAAGATTGTCAATGGTGAGTATAGCTTCAGAGTTTTGATCTGCAAAGACGTACGTCAGACGTGGCGCGTTGTCATCTTTGTCCTGTACAACTTGTCTGACCTCTCCATCAAGAAAGTACATTTGTCCATGTAGTCCAAAGAGATGTGTTTTGAGGTACGTGAGTTTCTCCCAAATAAAGTGATAGAGTGTATGTAAGAGGTCCATACCAGCCAGAGAGGATGAGAGCCGTGCCAATTTCGAACTGTCGTCGATAAACATTGAGTCGACCTCGTCAACGATTGCGAAATCTGTCCCACGCCCACCAAGTGTCCCCAAGTCACTGTACGAGTCTCTCAGGTGGTCAAACTGGAACTGAGCGCAGTCACCGTATACAATGTTCTTGGTGTAGCATGTCTTAGGTCCTGCCACGTACCAACTTGTCCTGTCCTCGTTATGGTCACAAGTAATGCCAAATAGTCCGTAGAACTTCCTCCATTCTTTTGCATCTCGTTCAGCCAAAATTCCACTGCTTGTGTACACGTCTACGGTGCAACCTCTTCCCAGGCAATGGACCATGCTCAGCACTGCAATGATGGCTGACTTGCCTGAACCTGTGCTCACTTGCTGTAACAAACCCTGTGCACGTTCCGTGCTGCCGTCCTCAATCGCCAAAAGACATGCTAGTATCTGTAGATGAGTAAGTTCGAAGCTTTTGTCAAAAGTCACGGCCCGTTTCGCTACGGCCAGTGCCTCCAACCCAAACTGACCCCAGTCCAGCTCGCCACATTGTTGCCGTGCCCGTACTTCGTCACTCCATACGCCAAACTCTGTCTTACCCCAGGTTTTAATCTGAGGAACCTTGCGTGTGACCAACAGCTTACTGGTCACTTCCCCACTCTTGATCACGTCCAGCCATGTCGTGAACTGTGCAGAGTCCAGGCTAGGCGATGACGGGGACTGGCGGCGGGTCAGCATGTAGCCAGTGTTGAGGTGTATAAACTCATGCACAAGTTGTGCCACCGTCTTCTCCATGGTATGTGATGCAAAAGTGAGATCGTTGACGAGCTTATTACACGTGTCAATCGCTTCTCGTGTGTTGCTCCACTTGGAAGAGGGCAAGACGTCAGACAAAGAGGTCAAGAGCTGACTGAAGCGGAGCTCAGGCAGTGAGAAGTGAAATACATGCGAGATGATGCGCTCGAAGATGTACCGAGCTTGTTGTCTACCGCCGTTCGCCGTCGTCGTCCTTCTAATGCACACTTCGGCCAGTTTCAGCAATTGACTCAGTTGCAAGTTGTCACCATTGTTCCGGAGGAGGCAGGCGCGCAGATGTGCCTCAAGTCGTTGCTCCTGCGTGTCATTCGTACTCTTTGCCGTTGTTTCTGTCGTCGTAAACATTCTAATCAAGATTTTCACCTTTAACCAGACACATACTTGCCGTAAGGATTTGACCTTGGCTTCAGGTAGGGCAAAGTCAAGTTCACGGTCCTCTACGCCCTGATCTCCACTAAAGTCGCCTAGTAATTGAGCTAGTTCTTGTACAGTCTCCAAGTCCTCGACTACGTCTACTGCTGTCAATATGTCCAATATGACTTTTGGTGCTCCGACACTCTCGCATAGCTCCTTTGCCACAAGAGCCACAGACCCCGATGACACTAATTGGCTACAGGCGAGTTTTCTCGTGATTGTTTGTGTCAGTACGCAGCGAGTCAGCGCAGTCACGGCATCGCATCCTTCAGCATCGAGTGCTCGTGTCGCCTCGTCAACAGAGGCAAGCAGCGTAGCAAGGGTCACGCAAGTAAGGAAATGTGAGCTTTGGAAGCACCTGGAAGCGATGCGTGTAGTCAACGTATGTCCATCTTCAGTCCCAATACTTTTATACAGTCTCGAAAGTGCAATGGCCAACTCAATCTTGCCGTTTTCTGTCCTGTTCCCAAATTTGGCAATCCAATTCGAAATGGAGAGTACTTGCGCCCATTTGTGGCGCTCCATTCGGAATTTACGGAGGCACTTGAGGTCCCAACAATCTAACGAGTACAAAAGGAGGAGGAATTTACGGTTGAAGGCGACGTCCCTTTCAATCTCGGCCCTGGCTTGTTCCTCCGTGTCAAATATCTGCTGAAAGACCTGGCGGGTCACCTGTTCAAGTTGAGACGGTACCGAAGCCGCTCCTTCACCTTCCACTCCAAGTAGGTTGGCGTTGAGCATCGTCATGAGAGCTTCGAGCGATCCATGTCGTAGCGTTGAAGGTAGTTGCCCATGTCCTTGACCGCCCAGTAGCTTGAGGATCAGTTGTACTGTTTCGTCGGGAATCTGTGGCGGCTCACCGCCGCTGTCCCGACGATTAACACACGCCTGTATTAGCTTACTGATGCAGCCAAGCACCAACACCTGCTGCTGCTCCTGATCTTGACCAAATTTGGAAAAGAGGGCCGTCAGTTCCCGCAACATTTTAATCTTATCTTGCCAGCTGCCATGTACCACCATACTTGAGTAGGCCACGAGCACAACACTTGAAACTGCACCCCCTTGAGTGATAATGGCATGTTCAAGGACGGAAGTCAGTTTTGACAGTTGTTGGGATGTTATTGTTGTTGGTAACACGGGAGAGGCGGCGAGGAACGAGCTGGACAACAAAATTGCAATCTCTGGCGTAGACCACAGCTTCTCTTCGTCTAGCTTCAGGAAGAGGGTCATGAGTTCAGTCCCGATTACGTTGCCATGGACTCCTGGCTGTAATTGGGCTAGAAATTGATCACGGAAGGTCGTAGCAGGGTCAGGGTCGTCGTCCTCTAGTCTGGCGTGGTCAGTGTAGGCCAACAAGAGTTTAAAGAGGTGTAGTTGTGCTCGAAGTCCTTCAGACATGGACGGCGGGTTCCTGTTGTTCTTGAGTACCTCAAGCAAGACTTCTAGGGTAATGAGGGAGTTGAGGTCAGTCTCCAGATGCGGTACAAAATGAGGTGAGAGTGGTACACCTTCCCTCAAGCTCTGCACGAGTATCTTATAACTCCTGTTTCGTACTAAAAGTGAATGCTTGTGAGTGACCATTGCGAGAGCAACAGCATCCAACACCTGGGAGCCTAAGTGAGCTTTTGAGTGGTATGTAAGGACCACGAGCAGGGCTCTCTTGACGAGGCACAGCTCTTGGTTACTTGCTTGTGTGATAATCTTGGCCAGACGGTCCTGACATGCTTCCAACTTAAAGATGTGCTCTGTTGTTGCAGCGTCGTGAACGACGGCGTCCTCCTCCTCGGTATCTCCCTGAAACTTGAATGTGATTTTGAAACCTTTCCGTGGTTGCGGTTGGTGGTCCTCCTCACTGTGCTCGGTGGATCCGCGCTGCTGCCTGTCTGATTGAGTGTCGCCGTACCCAAAGCGTAAGAACGACGTGCCTGTGCCTGTGTCTGGTGGTGGCGTGTCTTCGTCGTCGTAGGAGTCCTCACTCGATGACGATGACGGTGACCTACTGCTCTGGTCTATATCTGCATCAGATTCTTCACTCGAAGACGCCCCGCCTTGCCACAACTGCAGGCTGCTGCCATTCTCAGCCTGCAGCTCGTCCTGGTGGTGGGGCTCTTGATCTGCCTCTTCCTCTTCCTTCTCCTCCTCGTCACAATCCCCAATATCATCGTCATTGAGCTGGAGCAAGCCCTCCAAGTGCCGCAAAAACGTGTCATCAATTACGAGCAGTACATCTTGTACAAAGGCGAATTTAGTTCGAAGTGTGTTTGGTAACCTGGCTTTGTTATGCTCCATGAAATCGACAATCTTGCCTCTGACCCGTGAACTGGTGTCTTGTGCGCATTGGATCTGGAACAAAGCCTCGAGGTCCTGCGCTGAACAGTATTTGGCCCCATCCCAATTGATGGCGAGTAAACTCCGTAACGCCACGTCTCTCACTGCCATGGCTTGTTGTTCGTCTTTGACCTCGGCGTCAGGGGTGGCGGCTCTCATCGCATCATTGAAAATTTGATGAAGAGTGACCATCGTGCTTCGGCTAAGGTTTTGGTTGACCCCTAAACCACGTAATGCGTCCAGAATCTCGAGCTGCTCTCCCAGCGACTGCGACTGCCTGTTCATATCCCAAAGATTTATGAATTTGCTGGTAATCAGCTCAGCCATTGGCAGCTGTGACTTGTGTGCGACGATGGTGAGCAGTCTCCGGACCATAGCTGCTCTCTCTGCTTCAAGTCCTTTTAATTGCATCTCGTTTCCGGTGGTTGACTTGCGTAATGTCGTGCAAAAGATTGTGCTGACTTGGCTGATGAAATCTTGGTGCAGCAAGGTTGCTTGGTTGTTGTTTGCTATGGCAATCGACAGTGCGAGAATAGCACAGTTTGTCTGCAGTAAGTCGATTTGGGTCATCCGGAAGTTGATTACGCAATAGCCTCGCAGTACAGAATCGATGAGTGAGGTGGGAAAAGTTTGGTGGTTCTCTGCGGCATGTAAAAGACATTTCAATACTTCCGGTTTGCATGTGTTGTTAATCGTGAGCAAAATTTCCGCCAGGTGGAGATGAACGTGTGACATGTGTAGGCCTGAACTGATGCACTTGGCCAAGGTTCGTAGCCCAGCATTGACAACATGGTGGGCCCTGACATGCCTCATTTCTGTGGAGAGTCCAACATCACAAATCAGTTTGTAGACGACAGGGTGCAGCTGTTTCTCAAGGTTGGAAGGTGGGCGCGAGACTGCAGCGAGCAGGCGGATGGCAAGGAGAAAGAGGTCAACGTTTTGGAAAATGTGTTGATCCAAGTCTTGGTTCTGATTCACTTGCAGAAGCAGCCGGGCTGCAAATTGCCAGTCGTTGTTGAAATCTGACTGCTCTTGCGTAATGTTTCGCAGTGCCAACTCGAGCAATGGTTCAGAAACTGGAAGCCCAAACTTAGACAGAGTGAAGAGGATAAGGTTTGGCGCGGCTGAACTGCCATTTCCGCTACGATAAGCATTTTCTACAGCCTCCAAGCAGAACCGGGGTAGAGGACCCAAGACTTGTCCAGAGGAGACTTGTTTCCAGAGTGAGGACAAGATGATGGAGGCCACGCTCTGCTGCTCATGCTGATCTTGATCCTCATGCTGCTGCTGATTCAAGACAAGTGTTAAGAGGTGGAAGATGTCTTGTGAAAATGCGCAACGACTCGCCACTCTATGCAGTACTTGAAGGATCGGCATATTGACATCTGGCGCAAAGTCACGCCCATTCAGTACAAGTTCGTCTCCTTCAAGTGCGTAGAGTTTGGGTAGCCAGTTGATGTGTTTATGACCAATTGAGTCAGGATGGTCATCATCACATGTTGTCGTCTTTGCAAGTTGAGTACAGTACACGGCAGTGCAATGAACTCGTATATCCGTGACCTGATCCAAAGTGTATGGACGAATATGGTCAAGCACAGTCATATCAAGCTCCTGCAGGCTGGAGATGACAAACAGGATTTCAGAGCAGAGGATTCGAGTCATTTTGTCTTGTGTTGGCGTACACAATGCCGAGACCGTGTCGGAAATGAGTGCCTGGTCCACTCGCCGCCTGTAGGCACATGGAATTCGTAAGGTATTCACGCGTTTCGCAAAGGTCGAGACTTTACGGTGGATTATTGTAGCCACGTAGGCGGAGATACTTGCTGTTGCCATTTTGTTGGAGGGAAGAGGAAGTTCCTCTTGCAGGTACACATGCCCTGCTTCATCGATGCAGTCTGTTTTGAGTAATCTGGACGATAGACGTTCAACTCCAGGAATGCAACTGACTTCATCGGAAAGTTTGGATAGGGTCACGATGATGAGTGCTTCCATTCGAGCTGCTTCACGATTCGATTGGACCCCTCGATCCACGTTTTGGTTGCATAGGTCAAGAAGGAATGAGACAAGTTCTGTCGATGGTGGTACGTCGTCGGAGTGGTCAAGTCCATGTTTGTCTAGTGTGCGGAGAATACTACACAAGAGTGTGGTTCGAAAAATCTCGACTTGTGCCTCCGTCCACACCTCCACCCCCTTGGTTCGGGTCGTCGTCGGCAAGTCACCCCTGAAGCTGTGGGCAAACATGCGGGTGGTCCCTGCGACAAAGCTTTTGGTGGTGCCACCGTGTTCAGTTGAAGGACTTGCAAGCGGGGCCGACCCCGGGTCGTGGTAGATTTTGGCGTAGAGCAGGAGCCACTCGTAAGACAGACAACGACTCCCTGACAGTGACTGCAGGGCTTGGTCCACAATCTCTGCAGCCAGTACGCGGAGTTTTGGTGCGTATATGTTCCTCTCATCTTGTACAATGTAGAGCATGCGCTCAACGAATCCATACTGATCCTCAAGTTGTTGACACCTCGATTCAATTACTACCTGCCTTATTATGAATTCCATGTACGACTCGAGAGTGTCCAGTGAATAATCCCTTGGGTTGCTCAAATGCTCCAAAGTGATGGGGAATGAAGTGTGCAGGTTGCTGTCGTCAAGGACGAAAATCGTCCACACAAGTCTCTTCATTTCTGCACTGCATTTCGGCGTCCGAATAAAGTCATTTAATGTCTGTTGCAATTCCTGGGATATTTTGCGTTCATTTCGTTGTACATGATTGCGGAATGCGGTCAGCAGATGAAGACGGCAGTTGGTGTAGTAGTTGTTCCAATCGTCGATCTGGAACACATTCATGGCCAGTGCGTGAATGACGACCTTGTCGATGGCTTGGTAGTGACTGACCCTGGCAAAAATCTCTCCAATGTTAGTCATAGCCTCTGTATTCACAAGTATGTTACTGGCAGCATGTCGGATACCCGGGTTGGTCTTGTCCTTCAGCCATTCAAGGTCCACCTCCTTAATCGTAACCTCGTTGACAGCTTTCTTCTTGAGCTTCGCAATGTCGTAACCCGTTGTCCTAAACCAAACACGGTCGCTACCACCAGCCGTCTGTTTCCTCGCAGGGCTAATCTCAACTTCAAGGTTTAGTTGTTGCACCAAACTTGATTTCTTGGTACTCAAGGCCTGCACGAGGCTGATACTTTGGATTTCGGTTTTTTCGGATCGGTTTTGTGTCCTTGTGGAGCTCACGGTCGTTTGTTGGGTTCGTACTGAGTCTGTGCGTACTGTCGGTCGTTCACGTCTAGTACGAGACTTGTGCATCTCTCCAGTCAGCAGTGTCTCGCCGTTCATGTTGAAAATGTTGTCTTGACGACGACCCGCGTCTAGAGTTTGACCCGCAGCTGTATGTACAACATCGTCCAGGGATTCTTGTTTTTGAGGTGACGGTGGGCCACCTCCGCTCTTGGCCCAAGCTATGAGGTGTCTATCACTCTCTTCTCGACCAGTGGTGTCGACGAGTAACCGCACGTACTTTCTGTACTCAGACTCAAGTTGGGAATCGTACGAGTGCGACACGAGTGTTGCAATGAAGGCCTGGCATAGTTGTCGTAGGATTTCTTGCTCAAAGTATCCTGTTGTGTTGTCTACTGGCTGCAACTCGCCCTGAGTCACGTACGCCAACGATGTGGATGACTTGACTATTGACTTGATATATTGGAGGAGGTTGTCTGGTTTCACAAATGTGCTGTCGATTTGCGTCGCGTACTTTATCGCAGTCACGATCTGCAGATTGCACCGAAGACCATTGTAAATACTCTCACCACCACTACCTATTTCAAGCGACGTCTTTAAATCCTCAAGTAAAAGAGGCGCAAGTTCCGACGGGAGGCCATGGCACCGTGCAAAGTGCTTAAGGCGGCCTGCGCATTCCAAAGAGTCTAGCTGCAGAAGAAACTTTGTAGCGGTAGAAGTCTCGTATAGGTGTAGCAGTTTTTCACGTGCGTCAGCCGAGCAATCAGAGTGAATATACTCGTGGAAGAAGCAAGTAAGATCCATCTCCATCTTGTTGTCTGTCTGTCCTGGAAATAGTTAAAAGCAGGCATCAGCATCTGTGGATGCACCTGGCATATCCACTTAAGCATACCTTTGATGCTGGGAGACAATCGACTCCGCACCTGACCGCGTCTTGACCTGTTCACTTATTGATTTGGTTGTAATTTTTAAAAAATCAGGATCAGTCTATTAGGAGTAAGTGTGCAACTTTTATTAGAGCTTGAACCCGGTATTTGATGAAAATATTCACAATTTGTGTAACTGAGTAAAGTTTAAATTGCACACGTGGCAATTAAGCAGCAAGAGTGTCATAAATCTATTCAGGTGACGACATAATTTTTTACGTGGCTGGATTACGGAAAGATAAGATACGTTTCAAGCAGAAAAATTTGCATTGTTTTGAGAGCTAGATCCATCATGTATGCATGTAATGCAAATGAATGTTAACTACTCGTGCCCTTGCAAGTGACATGTAATTGACTTGTCTGTGCATAATGGTTATTCCCTTGGGACAAATGTCACGTTCTGGCTTTTCTGTAGGTGGTGCGACCAATCGCACTGGGGGATCTGAGCACGAACTGATGTGATGATATTAATCTTAAACCCAACAAGACACGCAAAAGTGTGCCATTTTGGAAGTCTCCACCATTCGTAAACTTGTCTTGAGTCGAGCTTAGGGTGTTGATTAATACACAGAAAAAAAAATATTCCGTGGGAAAACTATTCCTTTGGTGAGGTGCCCACAAAAGTAAGAAATAAATTCCCCCACACCCACTCCCTCTCACCATCCGACCCCCATTGGAATTTT
>WIXG01000594.1:0-34735 GCA_009869945.1 Mesaphorura yosii
TCATATCCAGCGAAGACGAAGAAGAGCAGCCAGAAGGGAAGAAAATCTGCAGACTCAAGAAACAGGAGGAATTGGAACAAGAAAAAACAGAGTTCAGAAAAGACAAAGAAGAATTTAGAAAAGAGAAGGAAAGATTCTGGCGTGAAGAAGGAGAATTAAAGACCGAGCGAGACGAATTGAAGAAAGAAAGAACAGAAATAGGCCGAGAACGAATGGAATTGAAAGTGGACAGGGAAGATTTGAGAACAGAAAAAGAAAATTTAAGCAAACAGCTAGAACAAACCAAACATCAGAAGGAGGAGATTAAGCGACAGGAAGAAAAGTTAGAAGGAGAGAAAGCAGAAATTAGTTCACAAAAAGAACGACTAGAGAAAGAGAAGGCAGAATTTGAAACAGAGAAGAAAGAACTACGGAAACAAAAGGAAGAAATTGAACTACGAGAAGAGGTATTTCAGAAGGAGAAAATAGAAAATCAGAAATTAAAGGAAGAAATATCGGATATAAAGAGAAACAGGAAATTAGGAGAGGGAAGGAAGGAAAAGGCTACTAAGTCTGAGAATGAAGAAAAGGAAGAACGGAAGGGACAAGTGGAAGAAGAAGCAGGTGACGCTGCTTCAGTTAAGGATTGTAGCGACGAGGAGGAGGAGAAAGCGGCAGGAGCAGCAAGAACGCACAAATGCCACGAATGTGGTAAAGTCATGATCATAAAACAATTTCAAAAAATTATTAGTAAATAATACATGTCATTTCAGGTAAAACATACTCGCAACGGCCGGCATTGCTCCGTCATGCCAAGAGTCACAACCCTGAATCGTTGCAGCACACATGTGAAGCCTGTGGCAAAATTTTTACCCGCCGAGAAGGCCTTAAGAAGCATAATTGCAAGTAAGCCACTCATACCATCCATACCAGTCATACCACCCATACCAGTCATACCACCAATATCAGTCATACCTCTCATACCACCCATACCAGTCATACCACCCATACCAGTCATACCACCCATACCAGTCATACCACCCATACCAGTCATACCACTCATACCACCCATACCAGTCATACCACCCATACCACCATACCACTCCTACCACCCATACCAGTCATACCACCCGCGTAAGAAATGCAAATTGTTTATTTTATTTTCAGGAAAGAAGCGGTTCAATAGAATTTATTCATATAAATTAAATTAATGTAAACATGAATTATTGCTCTCAATAAATTGTATTACAAATTTATAAACTTATTTGGTCCTGGATATACTGCCTTAATATCATTAAAGAAGTCAAGAAGTTGTGGTCCATAATTATGTTGTCCAAGCCTGTTGTCCAATTCAAGCCGATACAGGAACTCAGCGATATACTGATCCACAGATTCTGCATAGCAAAAAATGAATTTCAGTGTAAAATAACAATACAGGTGCAATGATCTATAAGAATACCGTCACTTCCAGTACGTTTCACGAACTTCTTGAACTTAGACCACATGCATTCAATCCCATTCGTAAACACTTCTGGGAATAACGGGTTGACAAAATTGTACTTGTGTGTGACGGTCTCATGAGCAGCAAATCCAAGCTTCTCAACGCCAATGTAACTTTTGTGGTCATCAGTTATGAGAATGGTGCCTGGCAGGACGTACTTCTTCAGAACAGGCCACAATGTCTTTTGTTTTCTGTTGGGTACGCGGACGATAAAGCGTTGTTTAGTTTCCCGGCAGATTCCACCGAAAATCCAAACACTTTCACCGCGAATTCGATGTCCCCTGTTGTACTTCCTACGAAATAAGTGTGCTTCATCTACTTCAACCCATTTTCCAGGTCCCCCAATTTTAGCCCAGCGTGCGCACATGACAGCTCGGCAAACCTGTTTAATTAGTTACAACGCGATTACTCTTCGGCCAGAAACACTGCTTAAAAGTTGTTTGGCTAACCTCTCTGCAAGTCGATGTCCAGTTTACAATGGTGTGCTCCGGCAGCTTTGTATCAACCATGGTAAGCGCAAATGGCATTCGGTAAAACCAGTGGATTATGAGCTCAAAATTCTATCCACAAAGATTATAATAAATAGTACATTGCTCATAGCATATACCACCTTTACCACTCGTGCCACCATACCACCCATACCACCATACCACCCATACCACCATACCACCCATACCACCATACCACCCATACCAGTCATACCACCCATACCAGTCATACCACCCATACCACCCATACCACCCATACCACCATACCACCATACCACCATACCACCATACCACCCATACCACCATACCACCATACCACCATACCACCATACCACCATACCACCCATACCACCCATACCACCATACCACCCATACCACCCATACCACCCATACCCACTCACACCGTTCATATCATTCATACAAGGCATTCCACACAGCCATGCCCTTTCGCGATACAAATATGCCTTTACCTTGAGGAATCCGAGGTGGCTTCTTTCAAACCATGTGTTTTTTGTTGGGCTGAATCTTTTCCCGCAACTTCTGGCAGTGCAATACCACCTGAATCCGAGCTTACTTTGTGCATCCATGTGCCTAAGCAGGAACTTGCTTCCACATACGCATTTGGCTTTCATTGGTATCAAGTCGAGGTGTTCAAAAAGTCGTCGAGCTGATTCGTTATCACTAATTGCACGAGCCAAGTCCGTAATTCCGCACCCTTTCTTCCCAGACTTGAATAAATTTCCAAAATCAATTTGATTTTGAGCCATTTCTACGTCTTTTGATCCACGGACAGTGAAAATTAAAGTTAAATTTAGGGCAGGTAACAAAGTTTTACAAAGTATCGCAAAGTAAACGAAACACAAATAATGGTATTGTTGAATTTCACACAACAATATTTGCCACGATAAATTCAAAGTTCCGCGCCGAGCACGTGCATAGTCTTCAACATAAAGAGAAATAAGTTTATGCAACGGCATAGAGAGGCAGGAGTGTGTCCGTCCATACCCATACCGCATACCACCCATACCACTTTGCACTTTGCCGGATAACTGCAACTCAGCCGATTTTATATTACCATTTTATATTACTTAACAACGTATAAACTATTCAACCAGGAGTGCCTTTTTGGAAAGTGCATGTCTGCCGCGCTTGCGTTTTTGCCCGATTGGCACTGCTTTGGCCTCAGGTGGAGGGACAGCCCATTTCTCAGAGTTTGGAAATGAATTTGTGTCCAATCTAGTCCTGTCTTTCTTGCTTTCTGTTTTGGTTCCATTTACGGCTTTGGACGTTTTTGTGAAAAGCCGGCACAGAAGCACAAACTCAGCCCGAATACTCAGAGAAAGTGCATCTAATACGACTTTGATTTCGATTCCCAGCCGCAGCTTTGATCAACGTGTTCCGAAAATTAAGAAAATGTTGCGCAGAAACACACAGTGTTTGGTTTCTTGTAAGTTACGGTTCGACTGCAAAGTTTGATCTTTTGCAATCTGAACACGAAATGAGAAGCAATACTACTAAGATAAAAACATTTCTACTGTACGCAGGCAGATCCTCGTCATTTCATGAAATCTGCAAAACACACGATGGAAAAGTGTACCATACTTATACCTATACTTACTTGAATTAGAAAGATGTGTAAAATTTTAGCTGCTCTTATATTTGGTTCTCTCCTAATGTACTTGCTGCATGCGTAATCTCTCGGGTATTCTGTTAACTATTATTGTTGTACTTAAGGCTCTAATAGAATATTTACAAGTCTTGCTTTTTTCCTTTAAGAATGCACCGCAATGGCAGAAGCCCTGCCAGCATTGACAAAACTACAAACTGAGGTCTTGACGATTACCAACGAGATTAATAATTTGATTACTCTCATCGTGGCCCACGTGCAAACACCAGCCAAAGCTTCACCGGGCGCTGATTACAGGCGCAATTTATTCGGTGGTCTCAGCAGTTAGAAAGACAAGCGCAAAGCGCTCAATCCTTTCCCGAGTATCCTACTAAGTACTCCCGTGGATCTCGGCGCACAGCTCAACCCTTTCAAGCCCCACAACCGTTACATATTGACTCTGAAGCCTGGGCGATTTTGATTTGACATGAAAACCCCGCCAGCTGAGTATCGAAGTAGGACTGGAAACTTATACCGGGTGATAGGGCATCCCGAAAAATAATCGTGTGCCAATTCGTAGATCTGGGAAATGAAGTGCCGAATTTTTAGAGCAGTTCAAAGTTTCCATTCTTGCATTAAAGCAATGCATTTAGTAACAAATAAGCAAGCAAAACAATTTATTTAAAAAAATAAATAATTAAATTAAATTGTTTTGCAGGATGTTCCGCTATTCGTTCGATTAATCCGCTCACTTAGTTGTGAATTTAAGAGGAAAATTAGTCTTGTCGTATTTATTCAAGTAGCAGAATGCATTTGGGAACTTCAAACCATTGATTTAATTGATCTACAGCTTAAGATCAGCAAGTCTATTGAAACCCGCTGCTCCATTGCGTCTGGTAGGGCGGTGGAGGTGTCCCTGGTTTCTCACCACACACCGACTGGAATTGGGAGCTGCCCCCAACTCCTGCGAAATTGAATTTTGTACGAGCCGAATCCGATGATCTGGAATTGATTAATGCATTAATTATAATAACATGAAGTTTGCTGGACTGCTAAGATTAAGACACGCATATGAATTCAAATTATGTTACATTAGTGTTTAAGTCATCGACCATTATTATCAAATCAGAATCAATAATACTTAAAATTGTAAATGTGTACATTAAAATACGCGAATTGTCAGAAACAGAAGTTCACTTTACATGATGCGCGAAATTAGATTACAGATACACAAATTTATCGAAAACCAAAGTTTGAAAACTTTACGGCGCCAGCATATAAACGTTAACTTCAAAATCTCGCTTCTGGCCGGATTCTGTAAACCAAAAATAAAGGCATTACACGTTACGCTTTGTCAGGTTTTAACGATTGGACCTTGTTCATTCTTCGCAGGCAGGAAAATGTCGCAGGTTGAACAGAAATAAACTCACATGCGAGCACGTGACGGGAAAGCATATGTATTAAGTGGAAATGCTTGGGCTGCTGCAGGTTGTGCAGCTGGAGGGGACCGAGAACGAAGGCGGCAAATACAGATCCAGGCCCCAAGTCCTAGTCCAAGTCCGAGTATTGAGAGTCCAACGTGTAACGCTGTGTAGATTTCGCCTCGATCATCTACGCCCGCATTTACAGTTTCCTCCTCCCGTTCCCGCCTGTAAAGCAAAAGTTATTACAGGGTACGTTTATTTCAAATAAATTCTGACAAGTTTGTTGTTTGCTGTAGTACTCGTTCTGTACCTTGGTTTGAGGGCATAATTCAAATTTGGCGCTGGAGGAGCAGCGTGTGCAGCTTCGACTGATTTAATCGTCGTGACTTTAACAGCTTCCACTGGACTCTCACTTGTGTCAGACTGTGTTGAGGCCGAAGATTCTACTACGCTCGAGGTCGGCCGAGGACCATTCGTACGTTTAGTTGCTGCTACGAGCATTGAATTAGAACCAGCAATAGCAGCACTAGCGGTTATTCCTTCAGGAGCACGGCGAGGATATGAAAGACTTGGCGGAAACCTGGAGTACGAAACAGTGTTTATGTTAATGGAACAAAAGTTTATCAAATACATTAACTGGGTCAAAAGCTCAGTCAGGCGCCGTGCTTACCCAAAATAGTAGACATTACCATACGAAACATTACTATACGAAACGGGAGCGTAAATCCAAGATCCATGGCTATTGTTTGGACCTCGATCCTTGGCAGGAATCCTTGAAGTCGGGCCGTGTTTAGTTGGCGCAAAACCGGAAGTTGACCTAATGTCATGCGTCAGTCCTGTGTGAACTTGCCACCTGCAATAGAGCAGCAGTATACATTTCACTACTTTCAACCTGTGTAATTGATATCCATCAGAGTTGGAGGAGGCGATTACCAGAACCAAGGGCCGCCGTCCAGTGAGTAGGGCTAGGTTTGACCTTTGAGACTGAAAACTTACTCGCGATAAGCAGATCCTGCCTCCTTGACCAGTCTTATCACTGCACTAATTAATTTGTCTATTTCGTAGACCGTCGACTGAGACTGCTGCTGCTCCACGGGTTGTATTGTTGTCGCAATTATGAAGCCCGGTGCCAGCAGCGTGACTACTACCATTAAACTTATCAGAATTCTCCCGTTGGACATTCTACGCGTCAACTTTCTGTTTAAATTAACTGGAACTTGAAAAGAAAAATATTGAGCCTCGAGGCCACTTGTGGAAGTGCAGTCAACAAGATACGAAAACCGCTCACTTACTAGTTGCAATCCAATTGCTTTGAATCTTGCGGTCGAGCCAAGGCAAAGGGAGCATGAAGTGTCCCTTTGTTCAGGGCTGATGAGACTTAGATCTTCCTGTGCCAGTGTCAATCAACGTAGCAGCGCTTCAAATTGGTATACAAAAAACCTTACTTGCTGGTCAGTTATATTCGTATTCTCGTAATTCTGCATTTTGTCACTGTGCCCTGCCGTCAGGCTTTCCCGCAGTCCTCCGAGTACGTAAATCGCATCGTCTCCGTCGCAAGCTGCCATCGGTGGGAGTACGTGAGACGTGCGTCGGTGACCACGACGTTCAGCGGTTCACCCCAAATCAGCACCAGGTGCGACGCGAATAAAACAAAGATATTTCGAATAGTTTGATGTAAGCGTCCAACTGAAGTTTGACGAGGTCTTTCTGTTTGCTTGAACTATTGCGCGATTAGTTACATGCGTAATTTCGCAGTTCGGACTTGGACATCCACGCCAGATCCTCGTCCCTCGTTCCCAACACACTCGCAATCATTTCGTCACGTGTCTCCCATCCGGAAGACTTGCCTGGTTGGAACGGAGGGCCCTGCTGGCTCGGGCTCAAGTTTAATCAGTTTACCTTCTTGACTCATTTGTCAGCAGTCGTGGATAATTAAAACACTGCGCTGTGCTATTTCGTTTTAGTGTGAATCAATTTGCATTGGCAAATGCTTGAGTTTGAGTTTATTCATGCAGCATTCAACATTGCAGCTGCAGCGCAGAGTCGAGAAACACCTGAGGCCAGCCGACCGAGCTCGATGGAGATAAAAATAGGCAAACGTACATTTCCGAATACAAATACACATTTTACACATAACGCATCTCAAACTGCTAGCAATATACGCAAACTCAAACTTAGAATGTGAGCGTAGAATTGATCGTGATGTCGAGGGTGATGCGGAGGAATGTGAACATGGTTGATTTCTTCACTCCGTAGAAACTCCCGATCTCGATCGTCAGGGGGCGGCACGACCGGAGAGCCTGCGCGCTCAGACGAAGATCCGCCGCTGCGGCTGTGGTGGTCGGCCCCCAAAGGCACCCGACGCCGTCGCCACCGCTGGTCGCGACCGCACCTTTCTTGCAACGGGCCACGAGATCCGTCGAGAGCCCCCGCATTTCGTTGGAGGGCGGCAGGAGGTTGAGGGCGAGGCCGAGCACGCCCGTCGCCGCGAACGCGAATCCGAGCACTCCGGCCAGGCCCACGTTATGGTACGTCTTGATGGCCGAGTAGAGACTGAGGGAAATGACGGAGATGAAGATGGCGACGAGGAGCGGGAGGATGAGGCTCTGGAGGAGGTTGTGGAAGCCGCGGTTGAGGACCTGCAGCTGGCGGTAGGCTCGTACGATGACGAGCGGAGGGAGGCTCCGGCCCCCAGCCTCAGCGATGGTCAGCATCTCCAGCGAGGCGATGGTGCTTCGGACGTACAGAATGAAGAGAAACATGTAGAATAGGATGATCTGGCCTACGTTCACGGAGACGAATGCCTCAAAGAGCCCGATAAGCAAGCGCAGGCGTGACGCAGCCTGCCGGGGAAGGGCGTCCCAGTCGAAGAAGCCGTACCAGTACTTTGGGTTCGAGTTGGCGTTGCGGAACGCCACGAAAAACTGGAGGCTCGTGAAAGTCCAGATTGGAATCAGAATCCGGCGGATGATTGACTTGCGGGCGTCTGCACTTTCCTTATAAGACTCGAGGCACCACCGGAAACGGGCTTGCAGTCGGCGGTTGGCGGTCATAAGGCTCTCGACGAAGGCGACTACGCCGTTCCCACACAGGTGGGCGTGGAGGTAGAAAGTGGAGGCGATTGCGTGCGTGATGACGTTAAATAGGTTCAGAAACAGTTCCCCATAAGAAAGCTGCATGCAGCAGACCGCCTGGACCCAGCGGACGACCATGAAGACCCAGTTGCCAAGCGTGTACAGCGCCACGAACCATGAAAGGGTCCGTTTGTAACGAGAGCGGCTGTGGACTAGAGTGCTGTCGGTCGTCCAGCTGAAGGGAATGGCGCCGGACACACTGGAGACGGTGCAGAGCCAGCGGAGGGCTTTGATGGCCTGCACGGGGTAAAGCATTTTCGGCAAGACAGACCGACTGGTGGAGCGTCTGCGGTGTGAGTCTTGACTAGAGATGCCACTTCTCGCAAATGAGGTCTAAGGACGTTGACGACCTGCGTAATTAAGCCAGGGATTCCACGATCTGCCTCTGCTGCTGATAACGATCTAGCCCGGGATTCCAGGCCATTGGCCATCTGAATTCTTCATGACACAAACACAACCACTATTTTTGGAATTTTAGTCATGTCATTTCAGGCTTCAGGCAACTTGCGTGTCGCGTGCATGTCCGATCGCAATTAAACGTGACCCTAGCAAAATCAAAATAGAACGAGGCCTTTGTTTTGGCACTTTATTTTAGGTAATTGCTAATTAACTATTAACCTGATAGCCGTATGAGTATTTGAGGAGTCGAGATTAGAATCAGCATACTTGATTGATGATTGTTGACTGGTGACATACGTGAAACACGTACGAGAATGTATCGAATGAAATTGAAAGTTGGAACTTGGAAGTCGGGGTTCGTGACCCGGGCAATAATTCATTTTGCTGGGAGCCTACGTACGAATGCGAAAGAAATTAATAAATAGTGAAAAACTGCCGTTTTGTACTTGTTTTCTTGACTCTTCTTCAGGCGAAGTCCGAGCGTCGCCAAAAACGTCGCGGTTTTGTGGCTTCTTCGAAATTTGGCCAGCAGAATTACAAATTTACGCTCGCCTGGCACGCAGCAGTCAAGAATTTCATACATTTTTTCACGGATATCGACGCGGGAACGGGAATGCCTGCAGAAAATGCTATAAAATGTTACAAATACGATTTTAATGAAGACTTGTAAATTTCCCCATTCTATCCGTTTGGCTTTTGCGGTAAATTTTATTATCATCACTGTCCCACAAAATTACAGCCTCTGCCTATTGACCACTCGCTACTTAAACTTCTTCCACACCTTCTTCGTTGCGCTGCATCGATGCAAGATTAATAGCCTGCCTAATACCTGTCGATCCATGCCTCCATGTCCTTTATAACCATTTATAATAATTCATGACCACGACCACGCCGCACGCCGACGCCCCGTCAATTAAGCCTTGTTGGATTGGACGGCTGACGGCTGACGTGACCCTCAACAAAAGCTGCCTGTTTATCGACCAAAATGCCAGAAGCCAAAACCTGTCCAAGTCCAAACTCCAAATCCCGTCCCGACCCACTGCGATTTAAAATGATGAAAATGGCAAATCATGAAAGTTGTCGATTTAATATCACGGCTGCTTTTGCTTGCATTTTTGCATTTGCTTTCACAAGACAACCACGAAAAATATCTAAAAGCCTTCTGCTTCTTATTTTCGCACTTGGCGATGAAGTGGTTCGGCACTTTCTTCATGTAAATGCAAATGCAAAGCAAAATAATTCATCAGCTGCCGGCTGAATTCGATTGAGTGTAAAAAAACTTCAAGGCTCAAGTGTTTGAATTTCATTAGGAAACACTTAAAATCAGAATCAAAGTGTTGTACTCAATCGTGAAGTCGTAATCGTTGTTAGTTCCTTATTAATTCAACCAATTCAAGTGACAGTGGCAGCTGGAACCATTAGAATATTGTGCCAGTTGTGCCATTAGAATGTTGTGCTCATCTGGACTGGTTCAGATCCAGAGTCTACAGTGTCCCAGTACGGCCATAACCGTCATGGCTCCATCATCATCGACGGCGCTAAGAATCAGACTCCTTATCGCCCTGGCACTTTTCCCGGCGATATCAAAAGCAGCAGACGAATCTCTGCAGGGCGGCCACAGCCACGCCTCCTGCGGTCCGAATCCACTCCGTGAATTCACGTACAGCTTATGCCACAATCAAATGATTTACTACATCGCCTCCGCCCGACCCGGGAATTCTACGTGGGAGTGGCTGGAGGCACGTGTACGTCTGTCGGAGCTCCTGCGAAAGGGCCACGGGGAAGTTACTGTTTTCGATCAAACCCAGCCCAAGCCCAAGCCTGAAGCTGAAGTTGATGCCCAGTCGTGCATCCTCAACGAAGGGCTTAATGTATCAGCCACCGCAGAAGCTGTGGACATTGCACCCAACAACGACCCAGTTTATTACGCCATCGCGAAGCGGCGTGCGTCGAGGTTGCCCTACCAATCACTCCTTGTCCTGGGCTTCGGGGATTTGAGCACGATCATGACTACGATGTCAAAGGTGAGCTGAGCCTCGATCGGCTCGTAATTCAGGAATCTGACCAATCCAATGTTACCTAATTTCGTAATTTCAGTGCCTGGGCACATTTCGACGTTCCTCGACCGTCTGGGTTCTCAGGCCTGACGACGGCAAAATCGACGTCGGGCGTCTTCAGAAGCTGGTCGACGGGCTCCCATGCAAGTTAGAGCTTATGGATAATGTCTACATCGTTTCGGGCTCGGGTGATGGTGCTGGTGGCAGCAGCAACAAGTCTGTCATCTATGAACTTTATGGGTTGAAGGGCAAAACCATCGTGAGGCTGGTGCATCCACAAGAAACAACAGAGAACTCGACCAGCAGCAGATCAGAACGAGCCACATTGATTTCTAGCGCACTACTTCGGCGACGGGATTTCAATTCCTCAGCCATCGACGTGGCTCACGTTCAGCGGCCGAGCGTGTACACCCGGAGCGGCGAGGAAACGCTCCGCGTCGCGAAAGCCGGGTCGCCCGATCACTTGACGTACGACATGTTTGCGTTCATGCAAGATTTCCTGCATTTTGACACGCAGTTCTACAACACAAGCACGTGGATCTACCACGGGCTGAACGCCGAGGACTACAGTATGACGGACCTTCTCAACACTGGCACAGTCGACCTTGGGCTCTCCCCCGTCGGCATGTACGCCATGGCCAACTTCAGCTACCCTTTCCCGACGAGGGTTTATAAGGAGATATATATTTATTACCACGCCTCCGAGCAGTCGACGAACCTCAACCTGTTCCGGGACATTCTGGGCGTCAACAGCCTCCTTTGCCTTCTCGGGCTTGTGCTTGTCGTGTTTCTCTTCTCGACCCTCTTCTTCTCTGGAGCCCGATCCGACGAACTCTTCATGTGGTGCGGTTCCGTCTTCACGCAGCAGGGAATCGAGCCCGAGTCCCAGCCGAAGACGAGGTACGAGACGGCGAGCCGCGCCTACTTTCTCGCCGTGGCGTTCGGGTGCATCTTGTTTTACACGATTCTGTCCGCGTTTCTCCTTGCCAAATTCTCGTCTGTGACGGGCATTGGCGGGCTGGCGGACCTCGTCGCTCGGGGCTTCACATTCGGCACTGAGGAAGAGGGTTCGATCGACTCGGGGTTCAAGTACGGCTACTACTCGTCATCGTCTCCACTCTGGCCTATACGGAAGTCTTTGGTTCGGAGGTACAAAGCCGAGGCGGTTGGAATCACAGACGTCGTGAATACGCCGCGGTTTGCGTACGCGACGATGCAGAATTCGTTCATCAGCTTCAACGCGCAACTCAACGGCATCTTCAGTAATCCAAACTGTGCCAGGCTAAGATACATGATTCTGGTCGGGGACAGGCGCTGGGGCTCGGCGCTCCTGAATGTCGGCTCGGAACTGAGGGGCCACTTCAACTACGCCCGGCTCCTGATGACCCAGACGGGGCTCACGAGTCGGGCGCTCCGTTCTGTGCTCAGGGAGGAGACGGAGACGAAACCCACATGCCGGATTTCGGCGGAGGACGAGGCGGCGGCGGGCGCGAACTCCAACCGTGGGCTGTATTTGCAGGAACTTCTGCTCGTGTTTTACATCCTCGGCGGGGGAATTGTCTTGAGTGGGTTGCTGCTTTGTACGGAGTATGCGCGGTCAAAGTCGGCAAATGCTCGATCCGCTGGGACAAGGAAGGGTTGGGGGTGGGCGCTGAGCCAGCAAGGAAACGAATACTGGCTTCAGTGATCAGCTTCTTTATTCATCAATTCATCTGGCGTAGCTCAGCGTTAAACTAGAATTAATTATTAATTAGTCTACAATCTTGCACACTTCCACCTTCTCTGGCTGGTAGATTTCGACTCGAACTTCGGGCGGGGACGGCAGTTTGCTGCGTTCGAGAGTGATCTCTGAAGTGTACTGCTGCTCTGTCGTGAATTTCGTGTCCGGGATCAGGCCTTCGATTATGGGTGTCCAGGTGCCGTTCTTCAGGACGAGGAGGCGCACGTGCAGGGAGTCGTGGTTGGTGCCAGGGACCCAATCCAGCTGGATGGGGCAGGTAGCCGCAGTCGTGTCATTGGCGCTGGCGGTGCATCCGTTTCGAACAGAGACGATGCGCCCGATGCCCGGACTTTCTGCGTAGGCAGTTGCATTAGACTAACACTAGTGCACTTAGTTTCAAGTTGAGTAAAAAGCGAGCACGAGTTCCTTACCGCATTCTTTCTCTCCACAATTGACGACGCCCACCAGGCAGCAGCTGGCGACGAGGGCGGTGGCGGTGGTCAGAAGGAGCTTCATGTCGAGAATTGTCTGCTCTTGCAATGCAGGTTAGCTTGGACGTTGGACGGCGAAATTAGGCACTGATTCGCGTGGTGCTCCTGCTGCCGTATTTATACAGACCCGATGAGAATTAAAATTAAATGCGCAAAGGCAAAACGCAAAAAAGTTGCGTATTTCAAATGGAAATCTTCGTCCTCTGCACTGCGAAGATCTTTTCCTTAATACATCAACGTCTTTGTAGGTGTACATTCACTCTTCATGCTGGCAACAGTCAATTTCAATTCATTCATCCGCGCGAAGGCTCGCTTGCCTTCACGAAGGTCGTTTGATCACACGAAACTCGATGAATTGCTCAACGATTTGCTCTGTCGCCAATTAAATACAATGGCAATGATTAATTTTCAATGCAATGCAATGGAAATTTTGGGAAAGGCAACCATTTTTCAAATGCGAGCGAGGTTAGCAGAACAGAACTGAACTTGGCTTTGGTTTCTTTGATCGATGAATATCAATGCACTGCTTTGATTGGTTTATTCAGTTTTCGTTTTCAGTTTCTCGTGCAGGAATTAAAAATTAAAAGGACAGCACAAATTCGCAAATCTTACCCTATCTTAATACTTAATACGTACGTGTAAAAGTAGTTTGTCTTAAAATTAAACGCGAAGGCATGCACTAAAATCCCTGATTAGAAGTTACGAATTGAAGTACCCGATTGGCATTTGCGATTATAGTATACGTTTACGAATTACAGATTGCACTTTGACGTATCACCAGACGTTAGTTGAATTGTTACTAAATTAAGAGCTAGCATGAGTTTAAAATTAGAATTCCACGTGACATGACGTTAAAAAGTTAAAATGACGCGCTGCGTTACGCCAAGTAGAATTAGAATTAATTAAAAGTAAGTTGAAAAAATAAAATCATACATTTATCGTATCGTTATTGTTAATTGTATTGCTGTTGTGTGTGATGATTGGCTGTGGCTCACGCCGGTTCCGGCTCCAGCTTCAGGCTCCGAGCACCTGCGCCCCCGACTCGGCCGTGGCGACGGTCTGCACGTGCACAGGCAGTTTGAAGCGTTCCAGCGAGGCGGACGAAGGCGGTGGCTCGGCAGCGCTGCTGAAGGCGACTGGCGGCCGGAAATCTTTTCCCGCGACGTGTTCGGCGAGCCCCTCGCCAGCGTACGAGACGAGCGGTGAGATTTCGACGACAATCGGAGATTTGTAGCTGGTGTAAGACTTTTGGCTGCAGAGAATAGAAACATGCACGGGGGTAAAATTAAAGGCTGGAGGCTCCACGGGCATGGGGCAAGCATAAAATACACGCGTACCTAATATCATTGTTGTTGTTGTTTTCCAACTCAATCGAGTTGTTATTCACAGAACTACAAACAAAACAAAACGAAAATAAACGGATCATGCAAACTGAAAAGCGGGAAAATGAAAAATTCAAAACATCGCTATGGCAAAGGTACAAAGCAGCCAGCGCCTTGGGGCTTCTCACCTTGGAATAAGCGGAATGACGAGGCCCGCGTCATTCACGAATCTCCCGCCAGCGTGAAGCACGTACGTCTGATGTAGCGAGTAGAGGGCGTTGCGGGCCGTCGTGGGTGTGTCCTTCTCGGCGCCGTCCGCGTTCTTGACGGGGCTGAATTCGTCCTCGCGAAGGACTTCCCAAACGACGAAACGCTGCGCAAACTGAAATACGTCGAATACGAACTTCTCCAGCTTGACTCCGTTGGGCTTTTCGGGCTTGAGCGTCGCTCCGTCTGCGCCGACGTACGGAATCTTTTTCTGCGCGATGTGGTGCTTCAGCTGCGACTCGAGGGGCCCCGACACGCGGCGCAGAAAGTCGACGGTGAAAAAGTGGTTGCAAATATTCCCGGCACTGAACGTGAGCCGTCCGTCGGGGTTCCGCTTCTGGGCCGTCTTAAGCGTGATTTCAGAGTACTCGACGACTTGGAATGTGCCGTCCACTTTGCAGACGGCGCCGACGGCTTCTGTCGGGAAGGCCTTCTCACAAACCTGTGTTCGTTATCAGTACGTCAATTAATTTACAAAACACATCCACTTGACATTTGCAATCGCATTCGCATACCTTCGCCGCACAATCAGCGCCCTTGCTAATGCAGAAACCGATGAGGGTCGGGTCGGCCATCTTGACGAGAATGTTGTCGACGCAGTACACATGCACGTACTGAATTCCACGGTCCTCCATGTCGTCGAGGATCCCACGCTGACGCAGAGCGCGATAAAGTCCGCCGTTGCCATCTGCTCGTTCCGTGTAAATGAAATGTACATGCAAATACACAAAGTAAGCATTAACAAGCACGAATTAAAAACAAATCATTAACGACAACCAGTCACGTTAGCGTCAGCGTCAGGGCGTGATAACAAAATTACTGCCATTTACTAGGAATTGTGCGCCTGGCAAAGGTCAGAGTCTGAATGTGAAGACAAGGTCAAATTGGTCTAAGTCCACCTTCGTTCTTGCACACGTACCAGGAGCCTTGGAAATCTTGTAGGGCTTCTCCAGGATGAATTTCCCATCAAACGTGAAGGCTGGGAGCATTCCCTGCTCGAAGACGACCAGATTCTCCTTCTTGAGCCCGAAATAGTCGTGGCGCTCGAAGAATTCGAGCGTCGGCTCCTTCGTGCACTCGCTCGTCATAATGTACCTGTGAGTCAGAGTCAGAGTCCATAATCAGCGATTAGTGATCACGTTTTAAGATAATGCAATGTAAAGTGCAAGAAGTATTGCGCATTTGTTTACCATGGAATGTGTCCTTCTTGACCCGTGAGCTGCCGGCCGAGCGTCTCGAGACGACGAATCCGCTCTGCCTGCAGCTGATAAAGCGTTTTTCCCGACGGGAGGCCAACGTCATACATTCCCTTCGGGTAAGACACGCCGAGGCGAGTGCCCTGACCTCCAGCGAGGAGCAGGACACCGACTTTGCCGTAGCTGATTTGCTTCAGTCCTGGAAAAGCAGAGCAGAGCAGTAAGAAAATATAGTAAATGTAAAGAGTTCACACACAATTTGCATCGTAGACAAATAAATCATAAAGATAAGACCGTCATTTGATTGCACAACATGTGCCCTGTCTTTGCCCTCGTGGCTTCTCTGAGTTCGTTGCTTACCTTCTGACTGATAAGCGTTGAGCGTGTCCTTGTCAGTGCGGACGACAGCACCGTGAATGTCCTGCGGAATCGGCTGCATGCGATCGTCCAGCTTCTCGCAGGCGCCTTCGTTGCGGTCGTGCTTCGTCTGCTCGAAAAAGTGCACGGCCTCCTTCAAGTCCAGTCTGCAGAGGACAAAGACAAAGTGCGATGCACGAATAAAAGACAAAGTCAAGGAACTTTGGCACATCAAGGCGAACACCGAACCGGAAGACTGACGACTTACTCCCTGATATCATGCACGAGCTCGGCCTGATGTTCGGGGCTCAGCGTGTCCCAAAACTGAAGCAGGTGCTCCTGGCCGTACAGGGCGAGCTCCGACCGGAGCTGGTCCACGTCCATGCTCACGCTGTGGCTGTTTCCGGTTGAGCTTGGCATTGACATGACAAAGCAGTAACAGGCGGGCGCGGTGAGGGTCGAATTACCTGCAAGGTGCAAAAGGAAAAGACGTAAGAAAACAGAAAATCAGTCAATTAAACGAACGAGCACGGATTTCTGTGATATCTGCCTGCGAGCTTACAAGATTCCAAATATGGCAATGCGAATTTGCTAATTGTTTTGTCTTTGTCCTGCTCTCTTCCCGATCGTCGAAGCAACAGAATTCAAATCAAAATGCAATGCAAATTCAAACTGCAAGGTAATTTGTAAATGAGCAATGGAATCACAATCACAATCACTTCACCAGAAATACACAAACCAAAGCAGGCAGTGAGAACCGCAGCTTGGAGTCAGTCAGTCAACCGCACAGACAGCGAGCCAAGCGTGAAATGAGAGCAGGCAGGGCAGGACGGAGGACGAAAATCTCAATCGTCAATCGTAGTCTATCTGAATGAAGTCACCAACGCCAAGCCAATACGACCAATAGCCTAGCCATGGAATTATACTTCGCTCTATAAATGTACGGTTATCTGCATTATTATCAGTCCCACTGCCTGCCTGTCCTGCAGTCTTTCTCCTCTCACCAAGCCACCACAACAGCAGCAATTCAGCAATGCACTGCACAAAGCTTAACAATGACCCATTTAAGACGTGGCTAATAATAAACTGCTTACGCTTGGTTACAATTACTTTGATTTTGATTGTGGTAGACTTTCCCTTTTCTTTATTCTTTTGTCTGCCCTGCCTGGTGGACCAAAACAGAAAACACCAAAATCACTCCTCGCAGTGCATCGACTGCTGACTGCTGCTGCTAATTTGCATATCATAAATTGCATGAAGACAGTGGTAGTTTAGCCAAAGATTCGTTCGAAAACCGGTTGTGCTATGCTAACAACATTCTTTCGTGAGGTTGGTCGCTTAGACTGGTTGGCAATCGTATCTTGAGTAAATATTTGTCTGCTACTACTGGTGGATGTCGATTCGCGATTCAGATTCAATGGAAATGGGCATGGATTCTGATTCTGATTCCTGACAATGTCAATCAACTGATTAGTGAATAAGTCCTTTGTATGAAACTGAAACTGATCTCGATCCACGTCCACGTCGAGTTCGAGTCGAGTAGATGGTGGACTCATTCAATGACTGAATGGCGAATGGAATTTGGCTCGCTTGAGTCAGCAACAGCTGCTGATAAGCGCTGACGCCAAGCCAAGCCCGGAGCCAGAAGAGCATGTAATCAATCACTTGGATTTGAATACGCGTACGCGCATCGCTAAAATTAGTACGCTAACCCAAAAAAGGGGCTGAAAAATTCCAGATTAATAATTCGCTCCAGAAATTTGTGTTTAATCCCTGGCAGAGGGACCTCGGTTAATTCTCGGGTCGGTAATTTGTGAGAAAGTCCTTATCTTCATTTTGTCAGCTGGCAGCTGGAATGTGAACTGTGACCGATGGTCACAAAGGCAAGGTGAGGTCGAGCCTAAGATTTATGAGGTTGACCTCTTTATTATACACACGGCGAGCGCATGGGTCAGAGATCAAGATGCCAGAGATCGAGATCAAAGGGAGTAGCGAGTAAGCAACCTCGTGACCAGCCGATGTTAATGTTTAATGGAATTATTCTCCTTAGCTCAGGATTATTGACGGTCTGATGGCGCCCGCGCCTTTTGCTGCCTGTCACAGTCAAAAGTGTCAACTGTCATGTCAAAGTAAATGAATTTGGATTAGCCCAGCATTTTGCGTAGTTTTCGCTTAGGCTTAGCTTTTACGATGCCTGCCAGCCCTCACAAAGAAAAGCGGTCCAAGGTCTCTGCCCCAATAAATTTCATCTCGTCACTCGTGGCCACAACTCACAGTTACTCACAAGAAAGAAAAGAAACCCAAAATCATGCGCTTAAGGAAGAAATCGAGAAATACGAAGGCAAGGCAAGGCGAAAGGGTTAACAAAGGATGGCCATGAGATCATCTGTAAATAAAACGCAGAGCAGAGCAGGAAATGACCTTAGATCAGAAGCTGAATGATGAAAGCGAAAGTGGCACTGTTGACCAAAGCTAAAAGCTCGGCTAAAAGCCAAATGCACATGTACGCATTGGAATTTGTCGCAATTCTCGGAATGACTCCTGACATTGCTGATAGCTGATAAGGCGTATTACTGAATAAGATCATCAAATGACGTTGTTGGATTACAATTGAAGGTTCGAAGGTAAACCAAGCCAGGTAATTTCCAAAACCGCGAACGGCGAACCGCGATTACGTGGGCAAATGTTTTACAAATGCAGATGCAAATTGGAATCATGCGAAAACGGACCTCCGGCTAGCTCTTGAACGCGATACGTGGATTGAATTGAATTGATTGACGTAGTCGCTACTAGTATTTGCTGATAGCAAATAAATATGCAGTGCTACAATGTAGTACCAGTAGTCAGTGCAATATACGATTTATGAATAAGCCAAGGCGCCGGTCGCTCATGCTGGAATTTGCCATTGAAGCTCAATGACATTCACTCCGCCTGTGCCTGTCCGCTCAAAGTTCGACAAGCTTATTACTGATTGGATCTCATTCTCAGCGATACTGCGACCGTGATGCCATTCTCATTGGATTGAATTGGATTCATGAATCAGTGTGATGAATGGAATAATTCGAATAATGCATTCACCCGCCTAACTCATTTCCTCATTTGCTATCAGTGGTCTTCGTCTCCCAACCCCCACAATGCTTCAATCATTGGACGGAGCGAAGAGCGAGTGAATCGATCCGAACTCCTTACATGAATTAATGAGCGTTCATGAGCATTGGCTCTACAGATGACGGTGAACACCAGAACACCCTGTGCAGATAACATTCCATGATCGTCATGCAATGGTTGCCTTATCAGCTCCTGAATTAATTGTGACTTCAACTATTTAAGCACTTGATCAAATACTTACCTGTGTAAACCAGCTTTTGCCGTGCTACGTCAATTGTCAGTTCCACCGTTCACGCGAGGCACTTGTTCACTGGAAAGTAATTCACGTCATGCAAACTGTCAATTAACTTTTTAACTTGTGAATCTGCCACTCGCGGACCGATTGAGCGACGGATCCTGCCTGCTGGCTCCCGACTGATGTCATTCCCCTTCCCTCGCTGAGCATATGGAAAATTTCCTTTTCACTTTCGTGAATATAAACTCGTTTCCACCGCGCTGCAGCTGCTCAAGGAAGTCTCAACCTTCGATTTCTTGCGGGCTTATCAGTAATTAGATTCGAATCGGACAAACTTCATTCGCAGTCGCATTCTGACTCTTTTATTTTCAAAACCCCGCAATAAAATGCATCCTCAATACAATAAAATATCAAATATCGAATGCCTTGACCTTAGTTAACAGTTAAACATTAAATATCCATCATGCTTCGTACTTCTTGCAAATAATGCGTAGCATAACATGTGAATGAAAAGGATAACAGACGAAGATAACGAAGGAAAGGAAAGGGTTGATGGAGCTCTGAAATTCCATGTTATTGTACTTATCAGAATTGCATAAAATCTGGACTCATTAATTACATATTGCATCTGCGTCTGTTAATACTTAAACTTAATTAACTGCAGGCAGCCGTGCTTAATACCTTTGCTTAATTAATGCTTGGTTCTTCAGTGCTGTGCCGTGTCGTCTTATCAGCTTTCTCCATCGCCGAATTCAATGGGCCCATGTTCCGTGCTCGAGCCAAAGTCTGGTTCGGGCGATGCGGGGCTGGTGTCCTGCTGGTTTTCGTTTTGGTAGTCTCGCTCGCGCCCGGATTCGCTGGGGTAGCCTTCGTCAGAGCCACCGCTGCCGCCGTCTCTTCGTCTTGGGGGTCCCCGTGACTGTTGCCATTCGTTTATCCCGCCGCCACCACCACCGCCGCCTAGGTTATTAAACCGACCTCCTCGATTCGGGCCATTGATGCCAGGGTGCAGAAAATCACAGCCGGGGCCTGCTTTGCAGGTGCCTTGAGCAAAGAATTTACAGAGAACTGTTCGACCAACTGAAAATCAAGTAAAATGGCAGACATGAGTCAAGGGTACAATCCAATAATGAATATTCAGAATTATCGGAGTGGTTCGTCACCTACCACGTCCTCGTTCCCGTTTAGGAGGCCCTCCCCCATCGTCGTGTGCGTGTGTGTGCCCTCCTCGTCCGCCTCTGAAGTCTCGTCCTCCACGCCCTCCGCCACCGCCTCCTCCGCCGTCTCTGAAGTTGTGGTTCCCCATTCGATTATTGCGCCGGTCACCTTGTCCTTGCCTGTCGTCTCGATCACGATCCCAGTCACCTCTTCCACCGCCACCGCCTCCCCGACCCTGGACTTGGTTTCTTCCACCGGCGCTGGTGTCGAACCGCGAAAACTGCCGTCTACCTCCTCCTCGCCCTCTGCCGCCGCCTTGTCCATGGTTTCTGAACGACGACGTCTGGTCACCTGCACCGCTACCGCCGCCGTAGTCGTCGTATCCTTGGTTCTGTCCTTGGTACGGGTTTGCGAAGCTGGAGCCGAGGAGACTCGGAGGAGGTTGCTGGAAGGGCTGTTGCTGTTGCGCCGCGGCGGCGGCCCAGGCGGCGGCTGCCGCGCCGCCGTCGAGCCCTCCGTTCGCTCCTGCTTGAGTCGCGTTTGCAGACGCGGCGAGCGCCATGGCCAGTGCGAACGGATTTGGGGCGACGGGCGCTCCGCCTGCGGCAGCCGCAGCTGCAGCGGCTGCTGCTGCTGCTGCTCCAGCACCCCATAAATTGCCCAACGCCTGCTGCTGCTGCTGAAGATTGAATGCTCCTCCAAACTGCTGCTGAAGCGCCGCCGCAGCCGCTTCCTGCTGTTGCTGAAGCAGCAGCTGCTGATGCTGCTGATCTTCGGGGGTTTCGACCCTCGTGACCTTCGTGACTCCAGGCACGTCCTCAAACGGGATCACAGTCATCGGCTCTAGCACCCGGTTGTGGTGAAAGTGCTCCACGACCGCCATGCTCTCGTCGGGGCAGTCGGGAATGTCGTGTTTCGTGAAGTAGAAGACTTGCAGCGTGCCCTTCTCGCGCTCCTCCTGCACCGCCACCTGCTGGCTCTCGACTACGCACTCCTGCACGAGCCCCTCCAGGTCGATCTTCCTCGGCTTGGTCCACTCGATCTTCTCCTCCATGACATCCACCGCCCCAAACAGCCCCCGCCGCTTGACGAGCTTCTTTTCCTGTGCCTTTTCCATCTGCTTCATCTCGGCAAAGTTCTTTGGCTTCGCTGCGGTCGTAGTCGAGGCGCTGTCGCTTTCGGCGGCGGCGTCGGCCTCCGCCTCGGCGAACCCGAACCCGAATCCTCCGAGCACGCCCATCCCCGTCGAACCTCTTGTGACGTTGACCCGCTCCGTTTCGTCCAGCTCGAAGTAACAGTAGGAATTGAGCTTTTCGTCTTCGACCCACTGCACCGCTTTCTTTGGCTTGGCGCCCGCGTCCCCGCTGCCGCCGGTTACCCGATGCACGTGTAGAATGGATTTGAGCGGCGACGTGAAAGAGCCGGATGACTTGGATCGAGGCTTGATTAGTATTGCGGGCTTCAGAGCCGTCGGTGGTGGGGTCGTCTCCATATCTTCTGGCTCCGCTTCGGCTTCTGGCGTCCCGGGAGAGGTCGGCCCCACCCCCGCGTTTTCTTCTTCAACGCCTACGCCGTCTCCGTCCCCTTCCGTGAGCGTTTCGCGGTAAAAATTAAACACCGGTTTCGGAGGAGGCGTTTCAGGCTCCGTTGTCGTTTTATTGTTATTCTTCGTCGTCGTTGCCGATGGCGCTGTCGCCGTTGCTGTGGCCTCGTTTGCAACCGCAGACGATGAACTCCTTCTCTTCAGCCTTCGCTCCCTGCCGCGGTCACGGCTCGAGGTTGACGCCGTCGTAGCCGTCAGCGCGTCCATAAACAGTGAAGACTCCTGCAGCCCGATGACCTTCCTGGCACCGCTGGCGGGAGTCGGCGTCACAGGTGTGTCTGGAGCTGACGCGGACCCGGGCTCCTCGTCAGTCTCCATGATAACTGTCGAGTCGTCGCTCAGGCCCAGGCTCAATCTGGGTTTCTTCGGTTCGTTGATGTCTGGTGTCGAAGACTCCGAACTCGTCCGTTTCTTCTTAATTTTCGACGCCGAAGTCGCAGTTGAAGGCGATTCGCCACCTGAACCCGACTTGGAGCCAGATTTTGATTTTGAAGCCTCCACCGACGCCGCCGAAGTTTCCTTGTTCTCTTTTTCCTTACTTTTGTCCTTGTCCTTTTCTTTTTCCCTGTCTGAGCTTCGTGTCTTTGGGCCCTCCGTCGTCCCTCCGGGGGTGGGCGCAGTGGCCGTCATATCCTCGATCAGGCCCTGCCCCCTTGTTTTCGTCGTAACTTTGACTTTCGGGTGGCTGATGACTCGCTGGCGGTCTCCGCCCAAATTTGTTCCCACTCCGACTGCGCCAGATTTCTTGTCTTTCTCTTCCTGGCTGTTTTGCCTCTTCACGCTGCTGCTTGACTTGCTCGCACTCGTCTTTTCGCCGCCCGCTCCCGGAATTCCGATCGCGTCCGCAAAGCTCATCACCGTCGTCGGGCGCTTCGGAATTTTGCCCATCGGCTGCGTCTTTGTGCCAAGAGCAACGAGGTTGAGCGACTTTAGCGTCTCTTCGTCCCGCTGCTTCTGCGCCTTTAGCAGTGCTTCTTGTTCGGCCTTCTTTCTCCTTTCTTCTGCGATCCGCTTCTGTTCTTTGACTTTGATTCGAAGCTGCCGCTGCTCTTCGAGCTCGCGCTGGGATTTCGTGAGACCTGCGCTTGATTTGTTGCTGCTGGGCGCTGGCTCGCCAGGCTTGGAACTGGATTTCTTCTTTAATGCGCCTTTATCCTTGTCTTTTTCATGGTACTTTTCTTTCTCCTTCTCCTTTTCAGGGCGGCTGGGGCTGGGGCCCATCGGTGGCTTGCCACCCTTTGCCTTAGCTTTCGGCGAGACCTTGGGCATAGGCGCCTTGTCAGTTTCAGCTTCATTCGTCGTTGCTGTGCTCTTCTTTGGCGGTGAGTCTTCATACAAATGCTCGTACGTCCGCATCGGCGGCTTCCCGCCAGGCACTTTCTTAATCGTCGGGTCTTTCCTCGATCGCTTTTTGTCTCCAGTCGTCGTCGAAGTCGAAATGGCTGTTTCTATCGTCGTCGTCGGTTCCGTGGCGGTGGATTCTTCGCTTGTCGTGTCATTTGCTTGGCGTTGGCCTTCGTTCTCTTTCGCGCCTTCGTCACTCGGCCGGACTTTAATGTACATTTTCCCGTCTCGGTTATTCAGTTCGTAGTGTTGGTCATTCACGTTGGAGTTGAGCGTCTCAGAGTCAATCACGGCGAGCGTCTCAGAGTCGTCAAACTTTGCCGGGTCTCCATCGACTTGGATGATGTCACTCACTTCGACGCCTTCGCCTACGCCGACGCCCCTCGGCGCCGAGCCCAGCGAGTCGAGAGCCATGTTGAAGGTGTCCGGGTTGAATTGGAGGGAGTTCAGGTCCTTCAGGTCGAGAAGATCGGTCAGGTCGTCAATTTCGGTTGTGGCAGGTTGTAAATTGTCCATTGCCTGCTGCTCGGGAGGCAGCTGCTGATGCCCCTGCGGCGGGTTGACGATGGTCATCCACTTGCCCACGAGTTGCTTCGCGTTCTCCTGTAGCACCGGCGGCATTCCGCCGTCCTTTGAGAGCGCCTTGACCATCCTGCCAATCTCAAATTGCTTCAGTCTCTCGACGCTCGTAGGCACCAGGTCGAGTAAGCTCAGGAGTTCGGCGAGCAAGGCGCAGTTTCTGTTGTTGATCGCGTCAGTGAGCCAGCCGTTGAGCATTTCCCATCCACCGCGGTTCATGAAAAGGTCCAGGAGGGCCGGTGGAGTCACTCGAAGGATGTTGATGTAGATGCACTTGCTGACTAGTTTCCGAGAGTATTTGCTCATCAACCCGTACAGTTTATCGACCTCGCGTTCGGATTTGATGGCGCCGGTTCCCACGTCGAGAAGAGGGGACAGGCATTTGAGGAGTCGGACCGGATCGATCAGGGGCATCGTCCGGGTTAATCCATCTAAAACTGCGACCAACAAACGGGTTCAATCATTAGTTAATTAATTAACTATACATTTCATAACTTAATTCATCATTTGTCATGGATCTACGATCTTAATTCGCCCCAGCAGACGCCCAGGACGCTCAGCAGCAATTTCCAGTGTATTTTAGGCTTGAATTCGCATGTTAAATGTATAAAAACGTCTCAATCTGCCTCAACGTTATAAATATAGGCAAGTAGGCATTGATCTACCAACTGGCAGCCCATACGCTCGAATTACAGAGCGAGAGCAGAGTGAGGGACTGATCTTTGCTAAGAAAAGAACACCAACAGCGTGAGTCCGAGTATAATCGATCTACTGCGTGGCTGGTACGACTGGTAGGTTTATGCTCGAGTTGAATGAAAACTATACATTTATACAGGCAGAAAACGTTAACTGGGTAGAGTAGTTGGGGCTCTTTCCTAGCGGCTTTTATACAAGCTGCTGCCTTTAGCCTTTTCCTCGACTCGACTGGTAGCTGGTGGGAGTTGAATTACACGTACATATACATGAATTCGCGTATACGTGCGCGTAATGGGCTTTTATTTTCTAACTTGATTGAGAACGAGCAGCACCAACGGGCGATGGCTATCGCCATGATGGAAAAGTTAATGAGCTCGTGCTGCTGCTCTGCGCTGCGTATGGCTAATCTTCGATTAAATGCCCACTTTTCGCCGTTTTTCGCTTTATCACGCTTGGGGTCTGATCGATCAAGGGCCCAGGCCTGTTATACCTACGCTGCCGCTGCTGCTGCTGAGCTCCTGTTATACCTATCCCGATTCGGATTTTATAACTGCTCAAGACCCCAACCTACTTAAAGAATGCTTTCGGTGGTCAGTTTTATTTTTTGTACTAAATTAAGTCGCCAGACGAACGCCAGCCGCCAAAGGAGCTCTTGCACGCACGAACAGCCAGTCTTGAATTCTTGATTCGATGCAGGAGATGAAGATTGATAATTGATGCCGATCTTGGCAATTCGCAATCTTGGTTGAGGATGATGACGATGATGAATGATGCAGATTTAAGGTGCAGACGCAGAGCAGTAATGGAAAGGGGCAGGGCAGATCATCATTTCAAGGGACATCATTCCTGCGTGTAAAACAAAAGAGGCACACGATCGTCTTCGTATCAATTGTCAGCTGATTAAGTCACTGATTAACGAGCACTATGCGTAATTTGGTGGACTTACCTAACAAAATTCCTCTTCTTGATCACGGACACTCAAATTAGAATTGGAATAAAGAATACTGAAGTTAAATGACAGCCTACGTTACATTAATTAATTAAATACTGACTGAACTTTACGTATATTGAATTAAATTCAATTGGGATCGTCCCAATTAGAATTGGAAAGAGGAATTCATGCAGAAAGATGAAAATAAAATAAAATGAATGAATTGCAAAATGCAAAGGCAAAAGTCGTCTTCTTCTTTACGCGATTGCATTGCAGTCTAACACAAGGCAACGCAATGTGAAAGAGAACACTAAAGCTCGATTACCGTAATTTTCGTTCATGAGCCCATGAATTTTTCTCTGACAAAATCGAATTCAAGCAAATATTTATGCCAAAATTCTTTAAAAGACACGTTTACAAAATTTTAATGGCTGTAAAATTACTGTCCAACGCGAACTTGTGGTGAAAATATACCTAAATTTCGTCCACAGTCAAAATTTTGAAAGTACGGGCACGTGCGTTGAGATTTACAGTATTTGCCTACACGTCACATAACGCAATGCATATAGCCAAAGCCTTTCATAATATCATACTTCCAGCAAAGTAATACAGAGTCGCGGCTTCTTTGAACACCGATTTTGTGGCACTACAATTCGTGTCATAAACTCAGCACTGCACTACGCGCAGCCGGAGCGATCGCGATCATTTGTCATTTCCGTCAAGCTGTTCCGAAATCTAGGCACCAGTTTTTGTAATTGTATTTGCGAGTGACTGTGATGAGTAGCAAGTCGCCGGTGTCGACAGCGGCGTCATCGATATCGTGGAGCTTCTGGGTCCGAGTTATCGTCACGTGCCTGATAGTTTTATGGGTTTTCCAAAGTCAGATCCAGCCAGTCGGCTCGCATGCCGGGCACGGGCACAGTCATGACCATGCAGGGCAAGGGCATGGCCACGGTCACGGTGGGCATGGGCATTCGCACGACCATTTCGACGACGAGGAGGACCTTCCACCTCCTTCAGCAGCGTACAAATACTCTCGAGAAGCTAACGAGGCAGCCGCTGCCGCCAAGCAGGCACACCAGCAGCAACAGACGACGGTAATTAATAATTAAGCTCCTCCAGCGTTTTGGCTTCGGCCTCTATTCAGGCACGTTAATCCTAATTAATGTGATTCCTTTGCAGTCTAAGCCTCCTGCAGCTACAGCTGAAGGCAGCCACAGCCACCAGCATCACCACCATGACGAGCACGAACACGAAGCCTATGCTCAAAAGCCAAAGATTCCGGTTCCCGCAAACCCCAACATTTGGTTCGAAGCGATTACCAGCACCCTCCTCATTTCTGCAGCTCCGTTCTTCATCCTGTTCCTGATTCCGTTGGATGGATCGAAAGAGAAGGAGCCGTTGCTGAAAATCTTGCTGGCTTTCGCATCCGGCGGTCTGCTAGGTGACGCTTTTCTCCACCTGATTCCTCACGCACTGATCGCGAAGGCTGAAATAGATGCGGCAGCGGGTAAAAGCAAAAGTGGAGGGCACCACGGCCACTCACACGGCGGAGGCTCACACGGTCATTCCCACGACGAACTCGGAGGGCACGACCTCAGCGTCGGAATTTGGGTGCTCATTGGAGTTCTCACGTTTTTACTCGTTGAGAAGTTTATCAGAATTGTGCAGGGAGGTCACGGACACTCACACTCCCATCACGACTCCGAAGACGAGAATTCACATTCTCAAGGTAAAGCCAAAGATAGCGAGCAAGAAGATGCGGAGATGGAAAATCCTGTGCAGAATCGGAAGGACAAAGGGAAGGGAAGCCCCAAGAATAAAGACAAGAAGAAGGACCAGAAATCCACTGCCAAGACCAAACCTGCTGCAGCTGCTCCAGCACCCGCACCAAGGAAAGAGATCAAAGTGTCTGGCTACCTGAACCTCGCCGCTGATTTCACTCACAATTTCACCGACGGACTCGCAATCGGTGCTTCTTACCTGGCGGGCCGTTCCATCGGTCTCGTGACAACATTCACAATTTTGCTACACGAAGTCCCACACGAGATTGGAGATTTTGCGATTCTTATCCAGTCGGGTTGTTCCAAGAAGAATGTAAGCCGTTAGAAAATTAGTATTTCGGCGTTTGGAAATTTAATTGCTAATTGTAAATTTAATCAAATACTATTTTTCTGGGTTTCAGGCTATTTTTCTGCAGTTGACAACTGCGCTCGGTGCTCTTTCGGGTACAATCGTGTCATTGCTCGCTGCAGGCGGCGTGAACGACGCAGCCACGGTATGGATCCTTCCATTCACAGCCGGCGGCTTCATTTATATCGCAACTGTATCTGTGATCCCCGAACTGCTCCGGGAGTCTACGTTTAAGCAAAGCGTGTACGAAGTGATTGCTCTCCTCGGTGGTGTCTACATGATGATACTGATAGCAGAGTTTGAGTAGCTTAGTCTTTTTTAATTACTACTACCAAATTAACTAAATTTAACGTTTGCCAATGTATTTATAGCTACACTAACAATAAATAAAATTCGCGCACGAGTTGCAGAACATAATTCCAAGAATTTATCAAGTTATGATGATACGAGAACTGATACGGAGTCATCTTGTATCCCATTTAACCATCGACACTCGGTCCACTTTATGGTGATCTTTCTAATTACCGTGAAGTCTTCCGGGATGTGTCGAGCGTAGAATAATTCTGCCATCAACACAACGAAGCTACGTGTAAGACCACCACCCAAGAAGAGGTTCATAAACATGCGAAACCTCGACGAAAAGTCGAGGAGACGACCCAGGCGAGACGGGTCAGACGCAGGAAAATCAGCACTCCAGTGCTCGAGAGATAAATTCCTACGCACATGCATTAAATCTTCAAGGTATCGACCGTTTCCCTCCCAAAATCCATAAATTCTTGACTCAATCAAGCGACTGCTTCCCCGAGCAAACTTTTGCTTAAGGTGAAAAACGAATTCTCCCATGCCCACGGTGTCTTTGAACATTTCAGGCACGATCTCGCAACTCGGGAAATGGCGGAGGAGCTCACCCATGTAGTATTTGACGACGTACTTGCTTGTGAGCGTGGCTAGGTGCGTGTGTCTCCATGTCACGGTGTGGACTTTGTAACCCTCCAGAATGTTATGGAACTCGTAATCGCAGAAGAGAAGCTTGTCCCATACTTCTCGCGGGATTTGAACCGTATCAGCTCGTATTCGTAGTACAAGTGGGTGTGGCAGTTCAGGTGACTCCAGCCGTTGGCCAATGAAACGTACATTCGATAGCTTTCTTCCAGAAGCAGCTGGTGATTCGTCTCTATGCCGGCCGGACGTGCTGGCTCGATGATGGACCTCGTGACGAAGGTTTCGTACGCGCCGAGCAGTGCGATGGCCGTCAGCGACAAGATCAAGTGCATTCCAAGGACATGGGCCAAAGCCATGCTTGCCGAAGCAGAATGGCGAGGCTCTAAAATAAACTGCCTGCTGGCCATATTTCTCCGAGCACCATGGAGCATAGGCATAAAGCATGAAAAGCATGAATTCAGGTGTAGTGGAATCCATGACTTTTACCACCCGACAAAATCTAAATGCTACTGGCCAATGTTCACCTACGACAAAATCCACCCGTACCAAATGCCACCCATGCCAAGACAATGCAAAATACTGTCGGTCTGCTCTCGCAACATGAACTGGCCAAAACAGTGCAGGTCCACTAACGGGTAAGTCTCTATTTCGGACCCAGGAATGGAAGGAATGAAGGATGGAAAATTTGTACATGCCACTGCTCCCAACACCCACTATCTGTACAAAATACATTATCAGTACTATGTACAGAAAATGTGGACTACAGTACACATGTGCAAGTAGGGAATATAAAAGTAAACAGAATTAAATGTTTTACTCGTTGTGAGCCACTCCAAGTAAATACTCGGTTCTTTGTATTCACTGACAATCTTCAGGTGTGCGGCAGTTTGCTTGTATTATGCTTGGCCTGGAGTGGCCCCAGCTCTACTCACAAGCTTCTCAATCTTGGATCTTGTAATTTCTGCATCTTGGGAGAGACTAATAATTTGAACACTGTTGAATGGGCAGTTCCAAGCATCGAGTTGCTTGATCGATTGTGGTTAGCCGATTCCATCAGCACTTGGACAGGATCTCCGTTTTCCGGGATGTACTCGGAACTGTGGACACGACCGAGGCAGTCAGGATTTCGGTTTTGAGTGCAGAGCCAGATTTTTTTCTCAATTCTGTTCTTGTGGAAATTGTAGGAGTAGCCTTAATTAAAAGTATTTTTCCACCCTTCTGACTTTTGATCTCTTGTGCCATTTCGCGTTCACTGCACAGTGCTTCTTCCAAATTAAAATATTGTATAATGATAAAACAGTAAAATATATGACAGTAAAACAGAATAATAACACAAATGTTCAATTAGTCAACGATTCGCCTTAAAATAATCAAATTCAATTAAATGGTAAAATATTGGCTCAAATAAATAAAATGAAGTGTTTAAAATTCATGCTTGACGCTAACTTGGCACGTGAAGTTGCTTCGCTTTGTTCAAAAGTTACCTTAATTATCACAGTGCAGCTGTACCAAATCCAACGTTCGGCAAATTTTTTTCATGCTCAGACTTTCGCAAATCAAAAGGTCATGGAATTCTAAGACAGTTTTACTTCTTGTCATTTTCCTGTTTCCAAGCTATGCTGGAAATAAATTTCGAGAATCACGCGAACCTATCCGGAGTTAATACTCTTCGAAACGGTTCTCCTACTGACTCAAGATTTGCCTCATGAAGAGATAAGAATTTATTCCTCATAATCTATTCTTACGAGTCCTTCCGAATTCAAATATGATAAGCAAATAAGCACAAGCACAACTTTACTACTACTAAGCACCAATTCTTATTGATGCAGAGTACAAGTCATCACGAATGGTACATTTGGTATGGGTGGTAAAAGTCGTGTTACGGGTGAATTGTGCGGCGTTAAAGTGCGAGTTGGGCTGGCATCTCCTCGTCCAGCAACCCGGCAATGATGTTCCTCGCCGTGAGCAGCGCCATGTCACGTTCCACCTCCACCAGCATCGTCCCGATGTGCGGGGTCAACACTAACGAAGGACAAAAAAGGATACAATTACACAATCAACCAGATGTCTCTTCGATAAATGCCCAGGGCCTGGCAAATGGCTGGGTAAACACTCACCGCACTTGCTCAGCCCCCGCAGGGGATCGTCGGCTGGCAATGGTTCGGGAGTCATCACATCCAGTCCGGCCGCTCGAATCTGCCCCGTACTGAGCGCCCGCACCAGCGCCTCCTGCTGCACGAGGCCACCTCGACTCGTATTGACGAAGATCGCGTCCGCCTTCATTCGGGCAAAGGCGGTATCGTTGAAGATTTCTCGCGTCTCCTCCGTTAGAGCCGCCGTGACGACCAAAAAGTCAGAGTCGCGAAGCAGACGGTCGAAGGGGACGAACTCAGCTCCAATCACTGCAAGCAAAGGAAACAACCAATAAGCCAATCAGGCGTTTCGGTGATCGCTTAGGTATTTACTCCCTCACCTGCCGGTTTGGGGGTCCTGCCAGAATACAAAAACTTGGACACTCCGAAGGGGGCGAGTCTTGCCATCACTGCTTGGCCAATTCGTCCCAGCCCAAATATGCCCACAGTTGCCCCTTTCAGGCTCTTGCCTTCCAGCCAAAGGGGGTTGGACTCCCATCGACCCTTCAGCAGCTCCCGGTTGCCCTCCACGATACGTCGAGCCGTGGCCAGCAGGAGCCCGACGGTGAGTTCTGCGGTCGCGTCAGTCACGACGTCTGGTGTGTGCCCAACGCGGATGCCCCGCTCCTTGGCTGCGGCGAGGTCGATGTGATTGTAGCCCACTGAGTCGGTCGCGATCACCTTCAACCCAGGACCAGCCGCGTCAATGAGGTCCAGGTCGACGGAGAACGCTGGAGAGCAGAAAATTGCGTGCACACCTCGTGCCCGCACCAGGCGCAGACTTTCCTCACGAGGAACGGCCGGGTGCTCCTGGATCACAAGCTCCAGACCTCGCTGCCTGAGGAGGTCGACAGCTTCCTGGTCAAAGTCGGATCCAGACAGAAAAACTCGGAATTTGTCCATGCCGGCCGAGAAAATGACGTGAATTTTGAAGAGGTAGTTTGAATTCTAGTCACGCGCCGACCGACCTTTGTTTGCAATGCACGGTTTATTAAATGCTCAACCGTTAATCAGAGATTAAAGACAAGGCAAAGGAAGGATTCGACAGTAAAAGCTGTTCGTGGGGTTGCGTATTTCGTAAATCGCATTTAGCAATTTAGTTTAGCAGTCGAGGCACTGCCACTCAACGACACCGGAGCCGGTGCCGAAGCGTTCGCGGGTGTACTTTTCAACGTCGATGAGGAATCCGGTGGGGGCGGCGTTGCGGGTGCAGCAGCCGTTGCAGTCCGAGTCGGCGCACTTGTCGTACACGACGGCGTCAATCGTCCTGCTGCCCTGTCGGAGACGGAAGGTCTTGAGCGCGTAGCGGGAGTCGCGTTCGTGGACGGCGATGATGTTGTTGGCTCGGACCCACGACTCGGGTTTCTTCCCGTTGACGAACGCGAAGTAGCCGGCCCACTGGCACCCGTTGTAAATGACGCACTCGTCAGAGTTCGGGTCGGGGTAGGATTCGAACCACGTCAGAGTCGCGTTGCGCCATTCTGCGAGCGAAAGGAAACGGGCAAGAACATTAAAATCAAGCACCGGGCATTATTTCGAGGGTCAGAAGGTCAGACTCCTCCGAAAGACCAGAAAATGAGGCTTAGGCTTACGTTGGGCAGACGCGACGGAAAAGCAGAGGACGACGCAGAGGAGGACGATTTGATTCATCTTGCAGACTGTATTTTCCCGGGAAAAATGGGACTGTGCAGCTCACGCCCACGCTGCTTCATATTTATACCCTTCGCCTTTGTTGAGGATGGCGGTGGCGTGGCCGTCCAGCCTTCTCAGTCAGTCCAAATACTGTTGCCTAAGCTATCTTTGGGGTAGATTTGCTAAGCGCTGCGGTTTGCATTGCGGTTTACCCTTTGCGCAGCGCGAAAAATTAACCTTGGCTTGGACAAAGGGCAGGCAGGGCAGGACAGCTGTGCGCGTGGCGTGTGCAGAGCACGAAATTTGCCATCTGAATCAACACAAGATCCAGAAATCCCAGAAATAAACAAGGTCAAAGTCAGGCCAGGCAAAAAGCAAATCCGCAAAGTCAGCAGGCAGCAGTAAATTTGATTTACATTATTGTTGTATTTATTTTCGATTGTGAAATTGCTTGAACAAGTGCTAAAACTGAAAAACATTATTAAAGTATTAAGTTTCAGTTTCAGAGGCTCAAAGCTCAAATCAGGATGAATTTAATTTGAGTAAATGTCGCCTTCAGATTCTTCCACCCATCTTCTCCTAACCCAATGCCAAACACTTCTTCTGCGTCAGCCTTAGCAAGTTCAGCCTGATCTTCAGGTTTCAGTAAGTGTGACGAATGAAGTTCGACCTGCCGCAGTGACGAAAGCCGGATCAGATGCTCTAAAGTTAAGTCAAAACTTGTGTCGGCCAAGTCCAAGTGCTTCAGGAACCAGTTTTCGCTCCGCTCGATTCTCAGCGATTTCAGCCCTGCAATTTTGTAGGTTTTTGACGATTTAGGCGAATTCTTATTATTTACCACGGGAGTTAAATTCTTAATGTAATCTGCAATATTAAAGTTTATCCAAGAACTTGCCATCCACCATGGTGTCTTTGGCCTGGATCAAGCGACTCAGAAATCCATAATAGGCATTCTTGAGCTCCACACATTCCAGCTGCTCAAAATATGATAGAAATCTGTTCCCAATTCGTAGGACTATTCGCTTGTTGTGAGGCTTGGGAATAAATTGATTGCAGAGTCAAAATTTGCGAATGTTTTGGAACGAGATTCTGAGCAATTTTGAGATGTTGGTGTTTTCATCCCCATCAAGGTGGTCAAACTCCAGGTGAAGATGGTCCAAGGAGATGTTCAATTCAGTCACGCTCGGGCACGTCACCTGAATTCTCAGGAGCGAAGCTAATTCTAGACGAAACGAGTGCGTTACTGTGCTAAACTCAAGAAAAATTAGCCTGAAGTAGAAAAAATGCAGAGCCGACGTGTTGATTGACACCGTGTCCAGATGCGCAAAACGGAATGGGACCATATGTGGTTCAGGTGGACGAAAAGCATCAACGGCATCTGTGTTCTGTTATTCATCATATGGTGAGAGCCAGCCTTCACCACGAACTTCAGATGCTTCAGAGTTGGCAACGCAGTAAAAGATCGCATGTTTACTTTTTGGTTGGTAATGGTGTTGGTGCTTCGTGCTTGGAGCCATGGAGGATCCCAGCGTATCTGAAGATAATATGAAAGGTTTAACTGGAACTGGAGTGGTCAGCCACCGCCGATGTCAAGGTACTGATTCAACTACAATTTATGACTTGACTGATCTTATTCACGTTGATTACCGACATTCGAACTCACCATCAGACTGTCCACCCGGACGAAGCTGCCCCCACTGCTGCTGATTTCCCAGACGCATTTTCGAAGTTTACGCCCCCAATACGACCGACACCGTTACCCGACGGACCAGCCACGTGCCTTCATTGTTTCCTGCAGGTCACAGGCTCGAAAGCAACGTCAAAGTCGAAGGTGTTCAACCAACACTTGCTCACACACGAAACCTCACGCCTACTCCGTGGAAGGTTGTGGGGCTCGGTTCAGCATGCAACTCCATCTACATTCGCACTGCATCCGCTTCAAACCAGAGTTGGGCGTGCACCCTGCCTTCCCTTGTCCTCAGCGCTCCTTCGTTTCCAACCAATCGAAAGCATTCACTGCTCACATCAAAGTGAAAGATCAGAGTTCCCTCGAAAGCTTGAGTGTCTGCGCCGCTCCTGGCTGCACGTTTCGGGGTCCCAACCTTGGAACCTGGAGCAACATGTGAAGCTAGTGCATGAAGGTAGGAAAGACTTCTCGTATACAGAATGTGAAAAGGCGTTTGTGACGTACGGGGAAACTCGCGCTCTGCCTAACGAAAGTCGTCACCTATTGGGCCCGTCGCCTGGCCCTCAACCGAGATCTTTACTTTAATTTTAACCCCAATTATTTTAACTGGCAAG
>WIXG01000595.1:0-34650 GCA_009869945.1 Mesaphorura yosii
GTTGTGGATTCGGGTTGGATCGGATAATTAAAATTTCACAAATTTTGGATTCGGATCAGATCGGATAAATGTGTTGTGGATTCGGGTCGGATCGGATTTATAAAGTTATTCAAATGTCCGTTACGGATTGGACTGGGTTTAGAGTTTGGTGGATAACGGTCGGATGGATAATGAAAAAGTCCTATCCGACTCATCTCTAGTCTGAACCGAACCAAGCTCGCACACACTGCGCAGTGTACTCAGTCTGCCAATGAGTCTACAAGTCGCTCTGCAAGATGCAGGCATGCCCGGGCTCAGATTTACCCGATGGATGTATCTACCATGGTTTGGGTTGCCGGTAGGTCGAGATCAAGACATGGTCATTGATGTACCCAGGTCTTTGGTAATCGCGGAGCCGGGTAAGTGTGCGTGCAGCTTACACATGTCAATGCAAACCTTTACCCGATTGGGCTGATGTGCGGATGTACACGGGTCTCCGCATGCCTGGGTCTACAAAGAACTCAGTGTTGGTTCGCACTATCATTCCATAATTTAAGTTGAACTGAGTAAAATGTTGGCATTCTTGTTTTATAATTTCACAATTCTTCCTCGCAATTCCGTAATCAGCAAAGCATGGCTTATGGGGCATAAATGTGCAAGTTCTTTTGTCATTGATAATTGTATCGTAAAATGTGAGCACTTTACACTTGAGTTGACAATGACATCACAACTTGACAGCGACACAACTGAGGCAGTTGACGAATTGCAGAAGTGGGAGTGAACAGTCGATGTGTGGCTTGCGTGTTTTGGTAAAGGAACTTCTGGCCAATAAGACGCATGTACCCGCGTAACAGAATAATGAATGACAAGTTCAGAGTAATTGGATTGTAATGTCATTTTATTAGAACGTCTTTAATGTTCTCATGAATTTGTCCAGTTTTTTCTGCGACATTTGCTCGTCGTTCATCGAATTCCGCATAAACACTCTGAAAATAAAGGTCATACACACGGACAGACATTTGCATACCCATAGGAATACTGAAGATGTGCTAATTAACTGGACATTTAAGGTCACTATTAAGATTGGTGTCTGGTTAGGCACAAGTCACAAGTGTTGTTGCCTTTGTGTAGTTGTCTGTCAGTCGCCACTCCGAAATTTTAGAAGCAATTGTGCGACTTCACTTTATCTCACCATTATTTATTATTTATGATCAACTTTATCCGCAGATTGTCAAAAACGTTGGTTAAGGTGTAATAGGCAGTCATGGTTTTGCATTTGACCGATCATTGAATAATGGACAACTTCAACGGGATGTTGGACAATTTCAGGAGCGACAAGATTCAGGAGGTTGTTTCGACCACTTTAAGCAATTTTACACTCACAGTGTCCACATTCTTAATCGAGGTAAGATAATCAATTTTCAACTTTAAACTAATGCGTACTCACATAAACTTAATCTTACACACCTGCACAGGGCATATCTGGGGTTGCTGATAAACAGCGGTGGTTCTCAACTGAATTTAATCAACGCGTACTTGAATACCTTCAACAAACTCTTAATTATGGGTAAATCATCATCTGATCCTGAAGTGACCTTTATCCTTAACCTTTGCACTTTTTGTGCCGAAAGGTTATGCGTGATGCCCACATCGAATTCAAAGGAGTTACAAATTGATGGATTAACATTCACAGGAGATGCAGCTTTGTTGTTGAATGGAAGTGCAGACATTTCACTTGAATTGAATGTATTCGTGCCATATCGGGTCAAGTACTTTGCGCTCCTTCAGCCACTATTCACTGACAAGTATGCACCCAGACTTAATGATTACTACAAATCATTAATAATCACTAATATCACCATAATAATATCTGATAATAATTTGTATACCTGACCTTGTAGAATGCAAATCTTCTTTCGTCAACCACCGCCAAGCAGCGTCCGCAACATTTTCACGCAGTCCTTCACTCCTTCTGTATGGCTCACCATTCTTGGACTCCTTGTCCTTGCATGGATCCTTATCGTGTCTACTAATCTTGTGTACAAGAGACTCCAACGAGGATTGCCATTGTCAATGCCTAATTTTTCTGCAAAACAAGGCAATGATGCTGAAGATAATGGAGACGAGTTGCCGCGAAATTCTGGTCCACTTTGGTTAATTTCATTCTTAGCTCTCCAGGGTTGGCACAAACGACCGCACAACCTCTGCTTCAGAATCTCGTGTCTGATAGGATCGTGCGCAGGAATTATTTTGCTTGCGAGTTACTCAGCAAACTTGTACTCGATATTTTCAATTGAGGTCAAACCTATCAATAATTTGGCACAGTTCACATCGTCAGCCCTTCGCTTGTTTGCTAGTGACACGTCAGATACAACACGCGACATATTTCATGTGAGAATTGTCCGAAACAATGAAAAGAATGAGTCGTGACTAATCACACTAATAATTAATGGTACAATTGTAATCAATGTTTGCTTGGCAGGATTCCATTAGCTCCAGTTGTTCTACAGAAGATCTAGGAATATCCAAAGTTATTGATTACATAGCATCAGATCATGGTCATAAACTGGCAGTGGACAAGTTTAGCCCATTTCCATCAGCATTCCTTTCATTTTCGTACCGTTTTTATACGAAGAATCTGTCGTTACCCTCATTTAGCTTCGACACATCCTTTTGTGGTGTCAATCACGTGGATGCTATGAGTACGCCTTTCCATTTGGGATGGATTCTATCGAAGGAGAGTCTGCAGATTAGAGAAGCTCTGAACAGGAAAATAATTGCGCTGCGCACATCTGGAATACTTTGGCGTGAAGTAAATTTGTACATCAGTTCTTATCGTCCAACTTGTGAGGGAATTGATTACAGTTCCAGGAAAAGGTCTGGAATGAAAACTAGGTTAACTTTGAGGGATTTACTTACGCCATTTTTATTGCTCGTAATTGCCTTTGGGGTTTCACCGTTGATTATGGTTTGCGAAAAGTGGAATCTAACCTAGACTTACTAAAGTAATGAAAATGCTTGGTATGGTTATGGATTTTAAAACGTGTACTAATAATGTAGTATTGCCTCCTTCATTCAGCATTCAGCTGCATATTCAGCCATAATATAAGATTGAATTTGTAGTGACGAAACAAGACAAGACATAGTTCGAAGACTTGAGTAAAGGGTTGACTTGTGATTTGTGCTGATGATCATGAAAGTTGCGTGACAAATTGTAAACCTTCTTCAGTTTGTGAATCAACATAATTTCAAGGATTATTCATGCATAATTCATAGTTCTTATATATACTACCATATTTTGTGTATTGAAGCGATAATAAGAAGTGTGACTCACTTGATTTAATATTTTCAGGGCTTTGGCAATAATTACTTCCCATTTTTGTTTTTCCAGACGCCACAGCCTCTCTTGTCTTTGTGCAAGTTCCAGTCGCTGTTCATATGTTAGTTCTGGAACCAGGATTCTCTCCATTCCATCCACAATTCCACTGCTACTATTGACCATGGTTCCTAATCGTCGACTTTTATTTAATGTATCGTAGAAATTACTCAAAATCATAATTAGACAGCAATAATTGAAGTATCACATTAATCGAATTCCTATTAAATGAAAATTAACGTAAATTTAGCGATTTAAGTTTGTTGGCCATGCTGGTCTCGTAGCTCCATCCATTTCTGTAGCTATGTCATTATCAGTTCTCAACCGATGTGAACCGCCACCAATTGCTGCACCACATTCATTACAACGGCTCTGTACCATTGCACCACCACACTCAGTGATCAAGTAAATGTGTCCATTTGGACATTTGAACCAATGACCTTGTTTCATACCAACAGCACTGATAATTTCATGTTTCTCGCGGTCGCTGATGCCAAGACCAGAACGAAGTAGATTGTCTAGTGTACGTAAATGAGCTCGAACAATCTCTTGCTTATCTGACGTGTACAGAATTCTTGACTCTGGTCCAACAATTAGTTCAGCATCCGCGTACGTACGGCCCACCTGTGCTCTGTAATGTTGTTGGAGGAAATTCGGATGTGACTCACGTTTGTAAAGTTGATTCAAGTCAAAGAGCCGCGCAAATTCACGATCAAAATCTTGAATTTCTGGTCGTGAAAGTGGAAGCGAACGAAGTGACAGGCGATTAAATAATTTAGTGTATGCTGCGTGGAGTGTGATACGTTTTGGTTGGGCCAACCCTCCACGGAGGTGTATGCTAGGCATTGATGCTTCTTCTAGGACGCGAACTGCTTCCGATCCATGTTTAACAAGTAATTGAATACTTTGAAATGAATGCTGGTCAATTGTTTTGGGGATGACACGATCTTTGCCGAATCGTATTCCAAGCACACTCGTCGCAGGTACGATCGTAGCCAAATTTTCAAGTAGCCATGTTTGGAATTGTGGCAGGTACGTCGTCCATTTTGCTGCCTTACTCCCTTCATGAAGTTCTGCGATCAATTTGCTTTGTTCAACCTGGAATTGTGCTGGATTTCCAAATGAACGTGCTTTTATGACGATGATGTCTTCGAGTCGTTTCTTGATAATATTTCCATATCGTTTTGAGTGTCTAATAAGTGTCTTGCATCGTGGACAGGACTTGGCAACAATGGCTCCTTCTTCAACGTCATGTTTCATGTAATAATCAAGTCCTTCCACTTCGATACAATGGCCACAATCGGGTAAGTACACAAATCTTGCATCAGCATCCTCTTCGTTTCCATACAAAATGAATTCTGTCAGCTCGGTCGGATTGCAGAAACGGCATAAAGGTGGACAGACTTCACCACAAAGTCCCACACATGAATGTCCACATTTCAGCTTCTTACGACATGGCTCGTCACATGGCTCTCGATCACAAAGCTCACGACATAGTTTCGTACACCGTTTATGCTCACAACGCCATGTACAGAGCTCGGCACAATCTGTGCATGGCTCACCACATTTTCGTGTACATTCAGAATGGTCACAACGTAGACTACAACGTTGTCCGCATGGTGGACAGAATTCTGCACATGGAACGGAGCATGTGTGTCCACAGACAAGTGTCTTCCCACATTTCTCACCACATTTCTTATGAATCAGTCCTTGTAGGCATTCTGAACAGGTTCCCTTGCAACGGTGTCCACATCCACGGTCTGTTCCATGTGTAAATACATGACGACATGGTTCACGGCAATAATTCCTGGACTCATCCCTTGAGACAATTTTCAGTAGACGACATGGAACGACGCTGAAATGTCCACAAGTACCCTTCGCATAAGCCTTGACAAGCGTGTCACAATTCTGAGCCAATGCTGGATCTTTGCAGGACACATTTTGCTCATGACCACAGCCAGGCGTAGTTTTAGAGACTTTGACCTAGAAAAAGTACACGCAAATTAGTGCCCGTCGTCAATATCGATCGAAATGCAAAGCAAATTGTGCACTTACATTACATGGCCCACAATTCTCGTAACATTTATTCTTGCATGGATGTCCACAACCCAATTTGCGTGCACACGCCTCTGTACATGTACCTTTGCTCAAATCTGTGTTGCAGGGGACTTCAACTGTATGAGTGCCACATGACTGCCTTTTCGAGACCATCTCGAAACACGGAGGACATTTCTCATAGCATTTATGCTGCGTACTGCAAGGATGTCCACCACCACTGGCACATGAACGTGTACAGCTTCTCTCACATTGGTACATGTAATGATTTGGATCTTCTGACACATGACAGATTTTACGACACTGATGACCACATGACAGTCGAACTGTACAAGGCAGTTGACATTTTATTAGTTCTTTCTTGGAGCGATGGCAAGAGATCTCAACGTCATGTCGACAGTCTGCAAATCGTTTCCGTACTTTTTCCTCGCATGTTACGGACCTTGGATCATGACTACACTCCATGATCTTGGCGTGTCCACAGGGTAGAGTACGGTTGACCTTGACATCACAATGAACACCTGCCCAACGAGATGTCTTACGAGCTTCAGCGCAAGTGATGTCCATATCTTTGACTTGGTGACCACATGGAAGAAAATGGTCCACAATCGTATCACATTGTACCGAACTTGCATCAGTACAGCATGGAACGGGTTTCAAGCTGGAATGCCCACATGGGACCAATCTTTTAGTGACAGGCTCTTGACACTTGACTTCCTTCACTGGAGTAGAGCACTTGACTTGAGTAGAATGTCCACAGGGTAGAACTTTGAGGATTTTGACAGCACATGCCTTACATGAGCTCCAACACTTGCCTGGACAGAGATGACCAGCCGGACAATGCCTTGCACATGGCTGGAGACATTTGACCTGGCCTTTAGCTACAGCGTCTTTATGTTGATGACAGAGTGATTTGCAAACATGTCCACAGTCAAGTGGTTCACCACAATTCAGGTCACAACCACCTTCAGGATATTGGCCAAAATCACGTGGCTCTTTGATTGTATTCACATTTCCATGTACTTGACAACGAAGCTCCAGCCAGTCTCCAATTTCTCCACGCTGTCGCAATTTATCACGAATACGTCCCCACGTGGTGCTTGTAAGTGCCAGAGCGTCCATATTACCCACAATGTAAAGTCCATGCTTAGCACGTGAGAGTGCGACACAAATTCTATTGTCAGCCTTGAGAAATCCGATATTATTGTCAAGATTGGAGCGTACCATTGAGAGAAGGATGATTTTGTTCTCTTCACCTTGAAAAATATCGACGGCTACGACTCGCACCGAACCAGCACCGCCTGAAGGGCCACCTGTCTGCAACTGACGGAGTTCCTTCTTAATCTCGAACGTCTGTCCCAAGTATGTAGCAAGGATTGTGATCTCTGATGGCTGATATCCTTGAAGTAACAAGTACTGACAGAGTCCAGCCAGGTACTTTGCCTCGTACGTATTCGTCTTTGTCATGGAATCGGAGTCAGCTGACTCCAGTTGAGTATGCTTGATAAAGAACAAGTTCTTGACTAGGCCACGAACGGATGGAAACTTCTGCACGCTGGAATGGTCAATCAACTGTTTATAAATCGTACCACGGATGAGGTCCGAGATTTCTGGTCGCATTCGATGCTGGACAGCAAGTTGATAACAATTTAGTTGATTATTCACCATTCGTTCAAAAAGGGAAATGTTCAAATGATATTTAGTCGCAAGTTGATGTACAGAAATATTTGGTCGTAGCTGTTGGTGGTCACCAATCATTATTAGATGCTCACAGTGTTCGGTAATACAATTTATGATGTGTGCTTCGAGTACTTCTGCAGCTTCCTCCACTATGACTATCTTGGATCGTGTGATTTGAAACATGTCACCAGCTTTCGATGCTGCAGTCGTTGTCATTCCCACAACCTTGACCTGCTGCAGCAGTGTGGCATCGCCTTGCCTCTGAATTCTTTGCAGCTCCTTCTGGGCTTCGATCAGGTCGGATTCCTTTTGTACGAGAAGACGTCCAAGTTTTTGACGTACCACCTCAACCAGGCGTAAATATCGAACCCAAGCGTCTGCAGGATTGCGTGGAGGCATCTGCGTCATTGGTTGAGGTAATTTAAGTCGGTCCTCGGTTAAATGTTCGAATAAACAACGCAGGAATTTGGCTTTATTTTCAGCTGCGTGCTTTCTCGCTGGAATAATATCTTCTCGACGTCGGAAGGTTTCCAGTTCCTGAACAGATGCGTCCTCGACGTATTTCAATGTGAAGCTCGACTGTTGAGTATTATTCTTTTTGTCTGTATCCAGTTCGTAGTACAAATCATCAAATACACGATTAGCTTGCAATTCATTCACGTCATAGTCTTCATCTTCTTCAGCGTCCACCAGAATCCCACGTCTTGGAGGTTGCGGACGCGCAGCAGCTGGAGCTGGAGCATTGCGACGAAATCTGAACCATTTTCTTAGCATTTGTTCTGGGTCAAAACGATTTGGTGGAACGTCAAAGTCAAAATCTGTTAATCCAAAGTAGGCTGGGTTCTGTGTCCAGTTCATTTCAGTTTGTAAACCATTTTCTTCACACAATTCCCAATAGACTCGAAGCGAACGAAAATCCAGAACGCCTTGCAGCCGTTTCATGTCCAGTTCTATGTATTCAGTCTGGAGGTCACTTCGTTCAGACTCGTGCGTCTTTACCATCCTCCACGCACGATTTTTTGCTTGTCTTTGAAATCTGTCTTGCTGATGAAGTTTTGCAGCAGTTGCTCGACGACGTGCCAGACTGAATTCTTCTAGTTCTTTTGATTTGGAACGCCCACCAACACGAACCAGTCCTGGATCAGGATTGCCTGGCTCGAGCTCTCTTAGCAAATGAAGAATTCCTTCCATAAATTGATCCAGTGCATGATTTGTAAGGCAGACGACTAGGATTGGACCACCACCACCATGCCACCATTGATTCGTGTTCTGAAGGAGTGCACGAACGACACGAAGTCCAAGGAAGGTTTTTCCAGTTCCAGGCGGTCCTTGAACGATCGCAAATTCTTTTGTGAGAGCAGCACGGAATGCAGAGTATTGTGAGTCATCTAGTTCAAGATCTCCAGCTGAAGGCCATTGACCAGCCATAAAAGGTGAGACGTAATGACCATCAATGCGTAGCATCTCACCAGAGTCGACCAAGTACTTCGGTGGCTCCACAGTCGGTGAAGAACTCACAATGTACTTTGCCATTGGAAAATTGGCCAGTGGAACATCTTTAAGTACTTGCAGTGTGTGTCGATACGCTTCGAAGAAACATTCCGACTCAAACATAAGAAGTTCTTCATTACGTTGTCCAAATTCTGGTTTCGCATTTCCTTGCCATGCGATCCCCAACTGAGCTTTATTCTTGAGCTCTTCTTCGTCACGTCGCATCACAACAGCAAAATACGCAAGAGTACGAAAGCAGTCGGTGGTTGGTGTGAAGATGAGAAGATTTCCAGTGAGGAGACGACGTGAACGATCCCATTTTACACGAGTTTTGAGTTCCGGTTCCAGCTGGACAGTGTAGACCATTGTATCTCGAACAAGATTCGCTTTCAGTAGACGCACACGTTGGTAGAGACGAATTGTACCAAGGGGAAGACGTTTACGTCGAGACAAGAAGTCATGTTTACTGGCCAGAAATTCTTGTACACCTTTCTTCAGTGGACGGATGAAATCTTCACGAAAAAGCCGGAACTGAATGTCTAGATAATGATCAGCACTTCGATAAGCACCACGCCGTCGATTAGGGCGAAGAAATTCAGACTCTTCAGGATCAAGAATTTCTTGAATTGTTGGAATGATTGGAATGTCACGGAAATCGGTCGGTGGTTCAGTTTGATGCATAATTTCCTCTTCACGTTCTGTAAAGTAAAATCGACTCAACCTTTCTTGAAGCCGGGCTTCTTTCTCAGCTGCTCGACGTTTCGCTTCAGCCTCCGCGGCGGTTTCCTTTAATCCTGATGGAATAGTCCCTCCAGCTTCAACGTTTGATCCGGATCCAACTACTGCTATGTCTTCATCTCGATGACTCTTCTCACCAAGGCACTCTTGAACAAGTTCATGCATTTCTTGGAATTTTTCTTGGTATTCTTCAAGTACGTCAGACAGTAAATTCGTATCGGTTCTTTCTGACTCTGATTTCTTGGATAATTCGACTTTGTATCCTTGCATGTACTTCAAGACAGCAGGGAGTAACGTCCGTAGAAATTCAGGGGCTCGGCTTTGATTCCTTTCCAGTGCAAAGTTGAAGAATGTTTCTAAATTTTGAAGTACTTTCGTCACAGCTTCTTGGTTTTCAGCTGGACTCAGACTTTTGCAAACTCTTTGAATTCTATCTGCAAAAGTATTTGTCAGTGCGAGGGAGACGAGTTGGCCCGCGATGGCTTCTGAGTTGGAGTCACAAACTTTTTCACCCAACACATGAATCACAAATACGTCACGGTCGATGTCTTTGTCGTTGGAAGTCTTTTTAATAGAGAGTAACGCCTGCCAGTCGTCTTTCTTCTCCTGCAGTAGTTGAATGACAGCTTGGGAATCTGAATTTCGTACAAGGTCGGCCAGAACACCAATTTCTAATCCATAGCCAATATCAGCTGTGTCTTCCTCTTCTCCTTGGTTACAACCGCCTGAATCCCAATAATGCTGCTGGTGGTGGTGACCTGGACCTGGTCGCCGATCACGATTACCGCTGAAAATGGTAGATTGCCTCAATTGGCGGATTTTGATTTAACTTATCAAATAGCTTAAATATAAAATAACTTCATAACTTACCGGCGGCCCTGACCTTGATGTTCATACCCATGCCGATGCCTCCGCTGTCCTCCTTGACCTCGATTTACTGGCTGATCTGGTGGACCAGCTCCTCCTCCTTCTGCTGGTGGCTGTGTGTAATCAGCAGGATGAAGACGGCCTCGATTCTGAGCTTGCCCAGGTCCTCCACGTCCATGTCCACGTCTACGACCGCCACCGTGACCTTGGCCGCGACCTCCACCACCACCACGTTGTCTATTGTACCCATGATCCCACTCACGTGCACGTCCCCTTCCACGTTGTCCTCTACCTCCTCCATTCCCTCCGCCACCGTCAGCCCCATTGGGCGGCTCCATCAATTCACGCACAGTAGCAAGACTTCGAATTAATTTCTGGTGCGTTTACTAACTTATTCAACTTTGTGAAGAAGCTCAATTAAATACACAAAACAAGGACAAAGGACAAAAGGAACTGCTTGAATTCGATACTGACTCACCGTGTCAGCGCAGGAAGAGAAGCAGTCTTCAATATAATTTACGTACTATAAATGTGAGTAAATAAGGACATGTAATGCAGGCAGTAAATCTACTCGATATCTGTGTTCGTGTGAAGGGGAACGGCAAAATTAGCTGATATAAGATAACCTCGTCTGCCTGCACCTGGTTATATAACTCATCGCCCTTTGCTTGGTGACATGGTACATGAGTCATTTCTTAGGTAAGCAAACGTTATACTACGGGCTAAGCAACTGTTTGAATGTGAACGCTGATTATGCAGGCTTTGTACGCTTTGTAAATCCGATTCATGGAAGCTGATGCTTGGAAGCCTAAACGCTTTTCGAATCTGAGTGAGCCTTGGCTTCTTTGTTCAATTGCAACTGCCTTCCTACCCTTGCTTGTTTGCTGAGCAACCGCGCGCACGACTCAAATGCGAAGAAGAATGAGGAGACAAGGCGAATAAAATCGAAAATCAGTCAACCGAGCAGTAGCAGTTTTCAGCAACCTGACTTTGGTGAATCCACTTTAGAGTAATTAATTATTCCTTGTCCAGTGGCTAATCTCCATAAACTGCGAACAATGACGGACGGCCCTGTGGAGCTCGAGAGTCAGATCATCCTTCGACTGCCGCCGGTTAGTACACATTTCTTTATGACATAGTAGCCGAGGACTTGTAAAATTTTGGCGAATCTTTGTAGGCCCCCGCCTCGCTCCTGCGCGATGTCCTCCGGAACAATCCCTCTACCCTCAAAGATAGGCTCAAGATTAAGTTGGAGCAGGACATGAGACATGGGACCCTCTTCTTTGACAACTATGTCATGCAGGCGAAGGTAAAGTCAAAGCCTCTTAATTACTGTAATGTGTAATTGTATTTATTACCAAATTGCGCTTTGCTCTGCTGCAGCTCGTCGACCTGCCCTCCATAATTGAGTCCCACAAGACGATCGAGAACAAGCATATTTACAAGACAGCCGACATCTGCCAGATGCTCGTGTGCAGTTTCGACGAGGAGGAACCACTCCAGAAGAAGAAAGACCTCCGCATAGACAAGAAGTACCTGCACCCCCACGGCATAACTCCTCCCCTCAAAAATGTCCGCAAACGCCGTTTCCGAAAAACATTGAAGAAGAAGCAGTACTCTGACCAGCCAGAGTTGGAAAAGGAGGTCCGTCGCCTACTGCGTACTGATTACGAAGCGGTGCAGATCACGTGGGAAGTGATTGACGAGGAGGAGCAGCAGAGTGGGGGCGATCAGAAGAGCCTGATGCAGGGGACGAAGACGAATGAGGAGCCGAGCGCGGCGAATCGGTTGGCGGTAGAGCACATTTTCGGGGAGGACCTGAGTGACTCTGAGCTGGAAGACGAGATGCGTGGGGAGGAGGGAGAGGAGTCGGAGGAGGGAGCGAGCATGGAGGAAGACTCAAGGGCAAGTTTCTCGCAGGTAGATGGTGTCATTCATTTATCATTTGGTGACAACTTCCCTACCTAGTTTGATATTTGACTAACTTCCTGCACAGGATACGAAGGACAGCGGTAGCGTTACAAAAAAATCCACCCCTTACGTGACCAGTTTCTCGGGAGACATGTTTTCTGGCGACGACTCCTCCGTCAGCTCACCGCCTCCGCCACCCGAACCCAAGGCGAAAGGGTCGAGTCGTCGTGGGAGCAAGCCAAACTATCAAACGATGAGCAAAGGTGAGATTTCATCCTTGCATCCATGCCATTTATTAGCTTCAAATTAAAAATTCCCTGTTTTTCATTTCCCGCAGCTGACCTCCGAGACCGCCTCGAGATCCTGAAATCCCAGCTGACGGAGATCAGCGCCCGCTGCCAGATTCAGGAAGCGGAGCTCGCCTCCGTCGAAAACATGGCGCTCCGCCAGCGGCTCGAGTCCGTCGTGGATAAGCTAAATAGTGATCAGGAGGAGAAGAGGGCGGAGGTGAATAATGACTCTTTCAACTTGTACTTTGAATACTTTGAAACTAGCAATTTCTGCAATATTTTCTATCTCCTCATTTTTTTTCTTCCCAGATCGCGCTGGTCCAGAATTTGCTGAGTCGTGGCGGGAATTGATGAGAAGAAGAACTGAAATGTCTATGTGGAAGTTGATTGTAAAATTCCCCGTTTAGAGTCGAGGATTTCTGTATGCTGCAGCTGTACACTTAATTCGATCGTCTGCAGTAATGATTATTTGTTCGTAATGAATTGGTAATTCGCAATAAAACCTGATAACTCTCGTTGGTTACAACAAAGAGAGCGGCCGGGGCGGTGTATCGATCGATTTGAAAAAACTTGCGCGTGATTCAAAAGTCGTACAAATCGAGAGAGCCATCGATCGAATCCGGTCATCGTCGTCGTGAAAGTGGGAAATTCGAGTTTGGACTCACAAATTTGGAATTTGGCCACTCACCCTCTAAACACGGCAGGATCCTCAAATCTACGAGGATGAGTGGAGGAGCCACCATCAGACAAGCGAGTAAGTTCATTTGCACTGCCGCCGACAGCCTATCCAATAGAATAATTAACAAATCCCTTCATGCAATAATTGCCAATTGCAGTCTTCATCGGCGACTCACTCTTGCAATGGTTCACTCGGGAGGGGGCCGACTCTTGGCGCTCGTACTTCACATCCACTTACAACTGTGTTAATTTAGGCGTCCCGGGCGACAGCACAGATCAGACGATACAGCGATTGCAAGAAGGCGTAGGGCTCCTCTCCCATCCTGCCATTCTCCCTCCCACCACCCCAAAGCTCTGCGTCCTCCTCATCGGTACGAACGACATTGGGAGGGGGAGAGCTGAGGATTATATCGCAGCACAAATTGGAGAAATACTGCACTTAATTAAAGCAAAGCTGGTGAACGTGCAAATCCTTCTCCTCGGCCTGCTACCAAGGCAGTCCCTTTCACACAAGCCGGCAAAGATTAATCAGGTGCTCGCCCAGTACGACGATTGTGGCAAAAGTGTCCGCTTCCTGGACGCCTCGGCCAGTTTTAGTACGGTGAAGAATGGAAAACTTGTAATCAACTCGAAGCTCTACTCGGACGGGCTGCATTTAACCAGGGAGGGTTACAGAATGCTGGCAGAGTCTATCGCGCCGGCTTTTAGCGAGATGATGACGATGACAGTGTGATAACTGATAAGTTTACTGATTAAAAGTGATTTCATTGAACAATGGAGTCACTCTTCTCGCTGCTGCTGGCCCCACATCCGGGCGTAGACCCCGCCCTCCTCCAAAAGCTCCATGTGGGGTCCATTCTCAATAATCCTGCCCCCAGCCAGGACTATAATCCTGTCCACCCCAACTGTGGTTCCGAGCCGGTGAGTGACGACCACCATTGTCTTGCCAGCGGACAGCTTGCGCAGCTGTTCCATCACTGCACGCTCTGTCAACGGATCGAGGGAAGAGGTGGCCTCATCCAATAGATAAACATGTGGCTGCTTGAGGAACATTCTGGCCAGTGTGACCCGGAGCCTCTCCCCGCCGCTGAGACAGGAGCCACGGCCGCCGACCTTCGGGATTCGGATTAGTGAAGTATGGAATGGTAAACGACACAGGGCCGCTCGAGCCCCAAATTCGAACAGAGGTGTAAATCAACCTGAGTTCCGTATCCGCCCGGAAGCGCCAGACACCGCTCGTGGATGCACGCTTGTCTCGAGGCGGTTATCACCTCCTTATCAGTCGCCTCAACCCGGCCGTAACGAATATTCTTTCTGTTAAGAGTATCAACAGTAAACAGTGGAATTAATAAATGGTTAGCCATCGATTCTACCTCAACACTCACTCCACAGTGCCATTGAAGAGAATCGTGTCCTGGGGGACGAGTCCCATGGCTCTCCTCAGCTCCTTCCGGGGGTAATCCCTCAGGTCCCTTCCATCAAGTAGTATTTGGCCAGAGGAAGGGTCGTAGAACCGGAGCAGGAGTTTGAGTATAGTCGACTTGCCTTCGCCAGAGGGGCCGACCTGCAGTGCGGAGTCGCAGAATGTCGGTGGTTATACTAAGATTCAAATTTCCCACGTACTTCTACATCATATATAGTTACTGTACAATTGCGAGCGACTCCCCGGGCGCAACGGTGAAGGAGACGTCTTTTATGAGTGGCTTCTCTCCGTCGCCGTAGCCGAAGGAAACCCCTCGGAATTCAATGTAGCCAGCAATCTTTGTGACGACCTTTGGGATCAATTTCGGAGTGGTGGGCGTGGTCACATGCGCATAATCCGACTCTGGCTCTTCCCTCAGCATCTCAATCAGCGCCTCCATGTTGACGAGGCTCCGTGTGATGGACCTGCAATGTGATGTGAAAAGGCGGTAAATTTAAAACGAGTTTGAAATTCCTACCAAGAGCCAAATTCAAAATCGACGCACCTGTAGTAGCCTCCGAAGTACCTCAGCAGGCCATTCAGCTGCCCAAAGTGAGTGAAGAACAGAAAGTAGGCTCCAAGGCTGCATTCATTCTTATAAACCATCCAGCCAACTAACAAAGTAGCGACCAGCTGTCCCCCGACCGTGATCGCCCCCTGCACGAGGTCCATCAGCTTCCCAACGGCGTTCACACTCCACTCACAGTCCTGAAAATCGCGGATCCTCCCCGCCATCTGCTCACACTCATACCCCTCATTCGTGAAGGACTTGACCACCTCGTGGTTCATTAGAGAATCCATCGCCCGTTGCTGCTTCGCACGGGCGGCGGAGTTGAGCGGCCTCTGGAGGCGTTTCTTCCACTCTGCCATGCGGGCAGTGACTGCAAAGTAGGCGATAACCTGCCCCACGACGACCAGCCCGACCCACCCGCTGAATACCGTCGATAAGTATAGAATTGAGATGAGAATGTCCACGGCGGCTGGACCGATGCTGAAAACGAGGTGCTCTACGACATCGTTGAACCCGTCGGAACCCAGCTCGGCGACCGTGAACAGGTCCCCCGTCTGGCTCCGCGTGTGCCACGAGTGGGGGAGTGCGTGAACGTGCGAGAAGAAGCGGCTCTGAATGCGGAGCGAGACATGCTGCTCGATGCTTGTCCAAAGCAGCCCGTGTAAGACGTCCAGTACCCGCTGGAGGAGCAGCAGCGAGATGGAGGCTACGATGAGGTCGGGTCGGAAGCAAGACTGGAGGCCGTCGACTATATTCTTGTTCACCAACGGCTGGTAGACATTCAGCACGCGCCCGGCGAGGAGGATGAGGAGGCAGCTGAGGAGGTGGAGGCGGAGTCGGAGGCTGGACGGCCACAGAAGAGGGAGGAACGGGCGGAGGGTGGTGAAGAGGCGGGAATGGAGCAAATACGAGTTTGGCCCTGCCGAGTTTAGGCGGCTTGCGCTCCGAGTCCACGGCGCGAGGAACAGCAGAAGCAGCGCTAGCGCGGGAAAGGCCCACACTCCCAAATTCAAACTCCAGGCAAGCGGCAGTGCTCCACCGCTAAGCGCGAGAGTCCACCAGAACGAAGATTTCATGACTGACGACTACTGCTGCTGCGGGAAAATTTCTGGCGGCATACCATCAGAAATTATCAATCATCAGTTTATAGCTTCATTAACGTAGGTGTGCGGTTGTGCGTGCGTATGCATGAAAGTCAGACAACATAGCTGAGCCGATCACTTCCTGAGAACTGCCAGCAGCATAGTACTTGAATCGCGACAGCTGACAAACAGCATAATCGTAATGCATAACTATGCTCTATGCTCATTTGCATATTTATTATTTACGTCTGGCAGTTAAAATTGGAACTGCACAATTCTCGTGAAATTGGCGTACTCATTGGGATTCAACAGAAAAGCCCGTGTAAAATGTAAAACTCTTTTTATTCCATTCTCAGTAATGCGAATCGCGCCCATTTCTCCCTAATTACTGCTGCTACTGTTGAGAATAGCTGATGGGCTGATGAGCACAGCAGCAACACGAAGCTGGCCGATTAAAGGATCCTGATTCGAACTCCTGGCTTCTTGATTGCTCACAAATCCTTTGCCAGAGCCACATACGTTTTATTGCTTCGTAGGTCCAGGAGCAAGTCCGCATCGACTCGTACCAGGAGGTCTCTCGAACTCCTGTCGTCGTCAGAATCAGGAAAATCAGGAGTCAGTGCCAGCAACTTCGGTAACAAGAGATCAGGCTCTATGAAGGGTGAAGGGTAGCGAGTCTCGGGTGATGGCGCTTGGGCTGGATTTCGTGGTGGGAAAGCGCCTCCAATCTGGACAGGGATCCGGAAGCCCGTACGGTAGGCTTCGCGTTCATTGCCTAATACTGAGAATAGGTGTTGATTTCAATGCACCTGAGTCCACAAATGCCAAACGTCAAATTGATGACGCGTCCCAAATCAGCAGGGAAATGCGATTCGCTGCACGGCTCCACATTTGGCCGACAGTGGGGAGGGTGGGCTCCCAACTCAATCACAAGTTCTTCCCAATGCAGGGAAATGTTCGCTCAACACGTATGAGATCGACGACCTGGGTCAGGCTTTCGGCGAACAAAAGTTCGGTGAGATCCAGATCGTGCGTAGGGTCAATCCGTAATTTCCGGAGGCAGTTAAATCTTCGCTCTCTCAACAACCCCAAACAGCTCATATGTCTGACCTCAATGTGGAGAGGTCGAAGCCGTACTACAAAGTGAGTCAGTTCTGTGCACGTATCTTTCGTATGAGAAATGGTCAACTTTGGAAGCCAATTACTGCTGGCTAGTTGACAAGACTTCGAGTTTTGTTGTGTTGTAAAGCCCAGGCCTTCAGCTTCCCTAAAATATCTCATTTGACATAGGTCACAGCGTCCAACATGTCAGATGCTTGCTAACGTAACGCAGATTGGCAGATTGCTAATGAATGATTACTGATTACACTGACAAAGACGCAAAGGTCAGAATATTGTAACGCAATCCGACACAACAACACAACTTCGTTTGTAAACAAGTAGTGGTTCATGGCGCCTCTTTTTTAAATAGCGTCGGTAACTCATTTTGAACCTCAATTTCGAGTTGGCTTCTTTGTTCAATAAATTCCAAACTTCTGTACACAGGAAAGAGTGAACGATTGACGTCAGCACAATTTTATTAAAGTTTTGTATTGTCTCCTGCCTCTCCGCTGCTCTGGCGCCTCCTCGCCATCGCTTCCGCCTCAGCCTTGGCCATGCGCTTGCTGGCCCGGTGCCGCATCGTGAGTTGGTCCTCCTCCCCCGCATCTCCTTTCCCTTCCTCCGGGCCGCCCCTCATTTTGGGCGCTGAACCGTAAACGAAGTAGATTACGAGCGTCGGTAGTGTTTTGACGATGACCGTCATGGCGAATATACCAGCAACAATCCAGACGGTGATGGAGGCTGTGGAATAAAATACGACCCGTTACACCCGAATCCGAAACCTTTGGACCGTGTACCTGCAACTCTCAGTTCGGTTGCTAACTTACACGGGTGTCTGACGTATAATTCTTCTTTCGCCGTGCTACTGGAGTCACTGGCGACGTTTGTGTCCTCCGCTCCTCCTGCGGCGTGCGCCTTTCCCTGAGCCAAGGCGCTGGTGGCTGCAAGGATCCAAAAATGCCAGAACAGCTGCGTCCTAGTCATGGTTTTCTTGTAAAGACCAGAACTGGACTGGCAAATGTCTGCTAATGTCGTGATCGTGAGGAGGAAGATCGTAGTTAATGAGCATGAGAACTTCTGATAACTTAATTGTCATGCAGAGCCGAGTCGAGTCATGTCGTGTCGTCAGGATCGCCAGCCCATTGTCATGCGAACACGAATGAAGTCTTCACTGCTACTGCGAAACCGCGTGATTCCGTGATTCACAAGCTTGCCGGAGGCGGATCCGGAGACAATGCTCGGCAAGGCGTTTGGAGCGAGGATGGGTCTTTTGTTCCCAAATCTGCGAACCTTGCAGCATGCGAAAAATACGGATACATTGACGACGAGTTAAGGACGGGGGACACGGAACGTATTCAGTTTGGGCTAAATAAAGATGCCACAGTCCATGCATACCCGTACATAGTCCTCACCGAGACACACAATATTGTGTATAAGACTTGGGTTGTATTCATTCTCATTCTTCAGATACGAGACAAAGACTGATTTTTCCCCCATACAAGCCCATGTAAAACGATGCCTATTAAAATTGTCATATCTTCTATTCCCCCTAACCGATTGAGACGCGGTTTGAATATGCGTGTCGTGGGGGACTTCAGGCAGTTTTGTGGAGAGATTGGTACGGGATCATCCGTAAGGGTAGCAGTTAAGATAAGAACAAGAAGCCATCAATAGCATGGGGAACAAAAGGGTCATTTTGAATGAGAAACAGCTGGATTCCTCCTTTTCTCGGCACCTAGTCACATATTCAAACTCCCTCTCTTGAGCCAGTCTCTGGCCGAAAGATGTGACGACGAGAGGGAGGTCTGCAACGCCTGCTGTATGGGATTAAGTCGGTACCCAACAGTTCCATTCCCAGACTCGTCCAGGCAAAATTGCAAATTAGGGCTAAGAATTATTTCCGGTCGGAAGTAGGCTTGCGATTGCAACTTACCACACTTTTGCGAATTTGAACTCTCAACTTCCTCAGCCCCATCTGTACGTCTGCCGTCAAGCCGAACCCGATCCTGTCGTAACAGCGTAAAACTGCTTAGTAATCTTGACGTCTCTGGACATAGCAAGCGTTATCAGTTCAACTCTCCTTCGGTTCTGGCCTAAAATTGAAAAGCCTGGAGTCCAAAGCGGCAGGGTCCTTCACAATTTCGCGCGGTTAGGCTATATCTTTCGAATACTCCACGTCCCAAAGAGCACGAACCAGCCTTTGTTCACATTATTATTATTTCCAAAAATATACTAGGAAATGCTTCAAGCACAAAATGTTGGAGATACAAATCTGTGCTTACTGGAAATGCAGGCTCCATCGCATCGGTGAGTGTGTCCTTCATCCGAGCTTCCTTCAAATTCATAGGCACGGCGCACGCGCGATTAATTACCAAGCATTCAATGAAGCTGAATTTGTCAGTTTGCTTTCTTTGTTTCATAATGCTCTACACTATGTAACGAAAGTCCTTGTGCATCAAGACCTTGGTCACAAAAACCGACATAACTTTTCTACTTAATGTCCAATTCCAATGAAGTTTTTTTTAACGAAGATGAATAAGTTGTCTAAACATGTGAATAACTCAATACACAGGAGCTTCACCAGGGACCCGTTATTCTGTCGCGCATGTCACAAGCAATGCAGAAGGTTTGGTCCGAATTCGGCCATTTGCTTGGGCACCACTGACGAGAAGGGGCAATATTGGCATTTAGAACAACGACAGAAGTAAGGGCAATATTTCAACATGCAAGGGTTGGAAAAAGACCTGGCCCGACTGTAAAATTGATCGAAACCAAGAATGCACGAAAATTTTGGGACACGGTGTTTCCACCAGGAAATCAGCCTATATGAACAAAATTCAGCTTAATGGAACTCAACATGCTTCAAATTCAAGAATCAAGAATTCTGCCATATCTTAAGAACTGTCGAGAATTGTCATGAGAAACCGTTTTCAAAGATGGCAAAAGAACTATCGATGCCACCGCTAGATAAGAGCCCTCGGGCAGCCAAACACGGCATTGAACACGTATCTTGAGCATGTGAAGCTACTTCAATTACGATAGGAAGACGCCACCATTCTTGCAGCGCAAGATATTAAGGAAAACCCATGGTCAAAAAAGCTTAGAAATAAACGTCTTTTAAATTTTGCCAATTAATGGCACCTGCTAGCTGCAAGATCGAAGCAATCGAGCAGTGACGCATATCATAGAGCAGGTACTTCGGCAGGTTCATTGAAAATTTCCAGTGAATCGCTTGTAGATGCTTTAAAATACAAGTTAAATGGTAACCAGTGTCATGCACAAAGATTTTCGTAACATGTAAAGTAAGCATAACCGATTTTTCAGCCTGAACGTCTTGAAATGTGTCCGAAAATGGAGCTATTTCAAGAATTACTTCAAATTAAGCAGTTACTAAATGATGCCATCAATTAATTGTCATTAAGAGAAGGACAACGCGAGCCTGCCCGTGCAAATTGATGCCCGATACGATTACAATTAGATTAATTGATTCAAAAACCTATTTAGCAATGGCGACAAACGTTTTCTCCATTCTTCTGTTAAATGACGCGTTGGGAATTGACAAAGCTTTGTAGTCAACTTACATTTGCTAGTATAGACAAATTACAATTCGTGCTTAAATTTTATAAGAATTCATTAAAACTAAAATATTAATCAGATACAGAAAAAATATATTGTAATACGTAAGAATTGTTCCAGGATGAATTGGATAAAAATTTCCGACTGTGACACCAAATTGCCTTCGACCCAGTAAAATTTTCCTATACATCAACTTTTGGTCCTCATTTCCATTGATTTCATGTTCAAAATTTGGAACACAAAATTCTTTTGACCCAGTCACAATTTTTGCTGCGATCGGAATAAAAATTCCTAGCGCGCCCAAAGCTGTTAACGATCCCAAATAAAAAAATCCTGTCACAAACGGATTCAATTGGGATGCAGTACATATTCCAACGGATACAAAACTTAACGCGGCTGCACTCAAAGTCGCTTTCAATGCCGGAATTCCCCAAAAATTTCCAAATGCGACCTGGAACAATGTGTTCAAGATGTGAACCTGATTGTATTCAAAATTCCAGTTCACACACGACGATTTCGATTTTTTCTTCTTATTCAGGATCCGAAGCGCTACGCCCAGGGAGCCGATGCAAAATACGATCATGAATATGTCAGCAATGAACATAATCCAAATATACCAAATTTGTGCACATTCGAATAAAAAAGCGCCAATTTTGAAAATCCAAGATCGGTGAGTCATTTCGGAGAATATGAATTGGTACCAATAATATTTGTTTGACGAATAAACCAAAAATAGTCCTCCATAACAAGCGGATCCAATCGCAGTGAAAGGAAAGAGTAAGATAAACAATTTATCGATGAGCCGCCAGTGTTTTAAGAACGCGTCCTCAAATTCTGGATTTTCTCGCGTTGAGTTCTGTATAAATTGAATCACTTGATTCACAGTGTCCAGCATTTCTTCTTTACTCAGCAAGTGATGGATTCGCATTGTTGTAACGGTGACATGACCACAAATATACACGACATGCATGACAGCTGGTCCTACATCCTCGACTAAGTTTAGGTACGATGGGAAATGAATGTAGAATGAGATCAGTACAAATGTGGTGTAAAAAAACTGCCAATAAGTGGGGATGAGCCAAATCCCTTTCTGAGATTTTGATAGTGTGAGAGAATTGATTAACGAGTCAGGATTGGAAATTTTCCATGTAAATGGAATATTCCTGGTGCGGAACGCAATTCGAAAAAGAAGTGAGACGTTTTTGAAGATGAACTTCGTAGCCAGCTTCTGCTTCTCTTGACCTACTTCCATTCTTTCTGGTCTAGTAATGACTAAGCGTTAATTTTGATAAAACGTGGATGGCTATTATTTGAAACCTAAAGAATTGCACAATCATAAATTGTGGAAAATTTCTACGATTTTAAATGCCACGACATCAAAAATAGAAAAACAAAGATTTTGAAAATAAAAGATCTTTGTTTACGTCATATCGCCATAGCAGAGTATGGCCAGACTTGTGTACTATTGCCATTTATATCGGAAATTGATAGATAATCTTTGATCTTGATCTCAGCAATTATTTCTCCATGAAATCGGTTGAACTTTGTACTTGTTTACAAGTTCTTGTAAAATATCAAATTTTAACCAAGGTTTGAACAGTTTCATCATTGTCTCACAATCCCTATGTCCAAAAACCTCATCAAAACGGACGAAAGTTCCTAACGACTGAACAATGATGATACGCTTCATGCTATCAACCAAATCATTCAATTTGGGCAAAATTCTGTGCGAAAAGATCTAAATTTAACGGATGAGTACTTGAAACGATGGCGGCTCGCTGATAAACTTTGCGGTTGTCTCTATCCTGTGATCGTACCCGGTGTGGTGCAGTTAATTTGCTGCGTTTATTTTATTCAAAAACCCGAAATTAATCCAATTTAGGTAAAATTCCATCGTTTTCTGTTTCCAATAATCAATTAACCAATAGATTACACAATAATCCTAGCATAAGCTCCGAAAATTTTATTTCCCAATTTTAGTCGAGCTTACAATAAAATTTGATTTAAACCTTTATTCAGCGCGATAATTACTAAATCATAAACTCAAATCGTATAATAACTTATGACAATCAAAATATTAATCAAATACACCAAGAAAATGTTGTAATACGTAAAAATGGTTCCTGGATAAATTTCCGATAACAAGCTTCCGATTCTAACAGCGAACGCCCTGCAATTGCCCTCCAGCTATTTCTCTAGGAAACGGCTCCGCTAAGTGTCCCGCCTAACGCGCCCAAGCTGCTAACGATCCCAAACAAAAGAATCCTGTCACACGCGGATTCAATTGGGATTAACGCCTGGTAAGAATTTCGCGAATTTTGGGAACACCCGATTCAAGATCCAATATTTTTTTAAAAAAAGACTAACCTTCGATCAGATGTGCTCTAATTTCGATTCCAAGTTTCTCGCACGTGATGCATGAGTTTGAGTACAAAGTTTTAAGTTCTATGAATAAACTCACATTATGCTCTGTTGACCAAAATTTAAATGTTGTTTAAATGCAAGAATTTGACCTTCATTTTGTATCGCCTGTGATTCATTACAAATTCATTAAGTCATTAATACAAATTGACAATTTCGCCAGAATTCAACAATAAATAGAACAATCTAAGTCACACGCAATTAGAAGTTACGAAGTAAATTCTGGGCTTCCCTCCCTAAGCTTTATAAGACCGAAGACTTGAAAATGCGCAAACAAATCACGAATCTTTTTCCTTAGCGGCAATTTCGAGCGACAAAATGGCACAAAGTGAGCCTTGGGTCATCAAGTACGTTGCGAGAGTCAACTCGAGTTTTCTGGGAGTTGGTGCCGAATGGAATGAGAGCACGAACCTGCTACAGGTTACAAAGTCAACAGGAAAGGAAATCCGTCTTCTGTTGGTTGGCTTCGTCTTGCCAGCGTTTTGGGTCTTGTTTTCAATGTCCCGACTGCTCGCCATTTTCGTCCTCAAAATCCAAGACTTCGATTTGCCTCTTCAAGTGCTGTATATTGCGATGGCAGTAGCTTACTTGGCAATGGCAGTAATGAGCACGGGATTTGCAGTTTCACACCGAAGTTTGATTATACTCTTCAACCAGCTTCTAAAATTGTACTTACTCTTAGGTAAGTACTGAAAAACATGAAAGATCAGTACCAGAGATAACAAACCTTTTCGAACAATAGCTGCATCACTCGACTACGGGAATAACTTACTCATTGCCAACTGCATTTTCTTGTCAATGGTTGCCCCTCCAGTGATTGTCCTATTTCTCGTGTTGGAATTCTACTATGCGTGGGTTTCTACAAACAGCATTATGTTCGCCGGAATAGCGATAATTGTCGCTCTCCAATATTGCGTGTCTTGTGTGCAAATATTTATGTTGGAAACGACTTACGTCCTGATGTACTTTCGTATTGCTCATTCTGCCCTCACGTGGTGAGTAAAGCGCGCACATTTTGAAATTTTTTGACCCAACTTATGTTTTGTCGTAGGAAGAGAAACGAAAGTATGGACGAATTCAACGGAATGATGCTTCAATACAGGGCTCTGTCAATACTTTGCAACTACTTTAACGCAACATTCTGCAGGCTTATTGTTCCAGGCCTTAAGTATCTGCTCAGTCTGACTGGAATGATTGGTGTGCTGGTTGGAGTGAGGGTTAAGCTTGAGCAGTCTATCGAGGCGACACTTTTCCTGCGTTACTTGTTGCTAACTGGCGTTTACGTGCTTCTTATTGTGATTGCTGGAGCCAGCATCATGTCAAATCTATGGAAAATGTCAACCACATTTATAGCTAACTTCAAACGTGTGCAGCCATCTTTCGAGTTCCAACAAAATGCGCAGTTGGGATCTCGAGGCGTGACGGCCGCAATCTATGTAAGAGCATGCTCCAGATCACTCATGACGCTCCGATTCGCGGTTGGGAGTTTTTACTATATGGAACGAGAAGCGAGGCTGACGCTCGCAAGTTCCTTGCTAGCGGGAACGGGGAATATGCTCATAGCTTTTAAATAGTTAATTGCTACATTTTAAATAGTGGACTCGTGAAATTTCGTGGTCAGCAAACAAAAGCAGTTCAAGAAACCAATATTTGGATTGAAGGCTTTGTAAGTGTTAGTGCTAATTAAATAACACACCAAAATAATTCAAGGAAGGCAGAAGGTAAGAATTGGAATGAGGGAAATTACTAGGCGATTTTGAGCATGAGCATACAAAATTCGAGTATTAAAACCTTATAGCAATTACTTTCTTCAAATGCAAGATACTTTCTGTCTTCAAGCGCGCTCTTGTATGCCATTGAAATCAATTAATGAACTCATTAATTTAAATTGGCAACTTGTAAAAGGCTTTCCGAAGTAAATTCCCGATGAAGCAGTTTTCGCTTGGTACGGTGAACTCGGTCACCGTTGGACACCCGAAGTTAACGGTGCTCAATTTGGAATTATGACGCCAACTTCGATCTTCATTTCCAAAGCTATCAACTTCACGTTCATCCACGACTTAAAAAATCTCGGGTAAAATAAAAAATTTCAGTGCAATTCGAATCAAGGCGCCTCAGACAATGACGAACAGCGAGCCGAGGGTTATTAAGTAAGCTGCGAAAGTTAACTCAGGTTTCCTGGGAGTTGGTGTCGACTGGAATGAGCCTACAAGTTGGGTGCGGGTTACGAAATCGACTGGGAAGGAAATCTGCCGTATTGTGGCGGGCTTCGCCCTGCCTGCCTTTTGGGTTCTATTTTCGCTGCTCCGTCTGCTCTCCATTTTCGTCTTCAAGCTCCAAGCCTTCGATATACCTCTGCAAGTTCTGTACATCGCGCTAGTTGTAGCTTACATGACAATAGCGGGATTTTCAGTCTCTCGCCGGATTCTGTTCAACGAACTCCTGAAACTGTACAAACCACTTGGTAAGCTGTGCCCGATAATTAATGGCCACAACCGAAGTTAATGTGTTCGCGGTCGCTGTTTTGCATCAGCAGCTTCATCCTGCGACTATGGCGATCACTTTCTCATTGGTCAGTCCAGTTATGCGTTGATTGTCTGCTTTCCAGGAACTGTGGTAATTATGACGTTGGAAATCTACTACGTCTGGCTGCAACAGGAAGCATTCCGTTGGATTTTTGCCTGCGCTACGCTCTGGGTAAACAGAATTGATATTACCATATTGCACCACCTTAATTTTTTGCATTTTAAGAGCACGGCACCTGGGCCCTTGCGAAACTGCTTGCCGACATTTTCATTCCGGCCAAAGCGCTCCGAGAAGCGTGCATTCAGCAGGTCCTCTTCCATCCAGGAACTGCACCAAAACGACCGAAGAAAAAGACAGACTCCGACTTCATAAATTATTATTTTGCATACCTTGCTGTCAATCCAAAGTGCGGGCAGTGGACTGTGGCCTCCAGAGCGAAGGTCGACTGATAAGAGTACACACAGTCCATTCCGATTATGTGAATTGCTATTTAAGTATCGGCCACGTCAACTCACACCTCCAGTACACACTTGACTTGAATTTAATTCGCAACATCTGCAATGGCTGTCTGCAGTGGTTCATCCTGCCTGGACTCCCTTAAAGATCCGCAGTCCTTCTGCTTCCAATTCCTGGCCAGTCTGCTGGGTCTTTTCCTCCTGACGCATATCTCCTGCTACTTCGGATGTGCCGTCACAGCCATCGGGACCTCCCTCGTGCTCGTCTACGGCGCCTGGGAGTTGACGCATTGGATCCAGAAGAAATACTTCCATGAACTCGTTGACGCGAAGGGAAAGGCGGTCCTTATCACAGGTAAGCCCCCAAATATTCCATTCTGAGTCAGTTGGCCCGAATGACCCCAAACTCTGACGAACAGGATGTGACTCTGGATTTGGCCACCGACTTGCAACCCGTCTGAATGCGGCCGGATTCACAGTCTTGGCCGCGTGTCTCGACCCGAATGGCTCCGGTGCGAAGCAGCTTCAGCAGTCCGCCTCCAACCCGAAGGCCACCCACGTGATCCCGATGAATGTGACGAGCGACGAGGACGTGGATCGCGCCCTGGGTGAAGTGACCGCCAAACTGAGATCACAGCGCCTGACTCTGTGGGCGATTGTCAACAATGCGGGTGTCTTCAAGGCGGGTCACGTCGAGTGGGGCACTCTGGCCACAGACTATCAGCAAGTGTTCGACGTCAACGTGATGGGTGTCGTTCGGGTGACGCGCGCATTTCTTCCGTTGCTGAGGCAGAGTAAGGGGCGCGTGGTGAACGTGGCGAGCCTTGCGGGTCGAATTACGTCACCTGGACTATCTGCGTACAGCATGAGCAAGCATGCCGTCGTCTCATTCTCGACTGCACTTCGGAGAGAGATGATGGCATGGGGAGTGAAGGTGTCCACAATCGAACCGGCCATTTACAGGTCAATCATGGCATGGATAATTAAATATTAACTGTTAACTAATGACCACTGACCAACAGAACTCCGATGGGTGACGTGGACGCTCTTGACCGAATTGCCCGAGCCGTGTGGGCGCAGACTCCCGACTCCATCAAGTCAGACTATGGAGACGCGTACTTTGAGAATGTGAATCAATCGATGGTTGAGCACACGAGGAAGGGGCGTGACCCGGAGGAGGTCGTGGACGCCATGGTGGACGCCGTGTCCGCAGTTGAGCCCCAGATTCGTTACAAAGTGTGTGGAGTCGACTACGCCATCATCTGGGCGATGAGCGACTGGCTCCCCTTCTCCGTCGCAGACTTCCTGGGCAAGTTTCGCGGACCGAAGGCCCTGCCAAGTGGGGTGGGAAGTGGCAGCGGCCCGGCTCGCGTACCAGTTCGAAACTAATGCGAATAGCCATTGATTTATGTTATCCCAAATAAATCTGCACGCGAGTGCATTGGAATATCGTTTCATTGAATCTCATGGTCCATCACTAACATTTGAGAGCAGTTGGACAGTGAATCGATTCAGATGAAACTGAATTGACTCAACTGATGTTGGTTCAGAAGCAATAACCACAACATGTCGGGAAAGTTTGTCGGGAAGGACAGCCTGAGTTAGTCTCAGGGTGTGAGAAAATCATGATTTTTTCGAAAAAATCCGATAATTATCGGATAGTTATCAATGATAATTATCAATGGATAATTATCAGCGCACCCTGGTTAGTCTGCAAGTGTTTATTTATCAAATTTTTTGAATCGGTAATTATTTCTAGAACTATTGGCATGCATTAGAATCAAAGTCTGACACCCGCGTTTTTAACCCGCGCGATGTCCACCTTGGCGGATGTTTGGAATTGAATCGAGCACAATCGTGTAGTAACTGTTCCCGTTGCTTTTCGCGATTTTACTGTTATACAGCAGAGTTCGGTTGTGGACATCTCGTGAACCCTTGAACTGATCGTCGTGCCTTGCGTGTGCACATTTTAAGACACACCGGCGAGAAGCCTCACCCCTGCAAAATTTGCAGTCGATCATTCAAAAAGGCCGAACATTTGCGAATGCACGTCAGGATTCATACGGGTGAGAAACCGTACACGTGCGATCAGTGCAGGCGATCGTTCTCACAATACAGAAACAAATCACCAGAATCGCAAAACTCACCAGAGCCCAGCTGAGAGGCAAAGGACGTGCCCACTCTGCGGGAAGGGATTCACTTAAAAAAACGGGCTGACTGGTCACATGATGTACATTCACGAGGGCAAGGAAAACCTAAGCCACTCACGTGCGCCTACTGCCCAATAAGTACGACGGGGCCCACAATCTGGCTGTACATGTCCGAGTGCACTCCGGGGAAAGGTCCTACCGCGGCACTCTATACCCTGCAGACTTCTCCACCAAAGGACTCCTCAAGCAGCACCAGACAGTGCACAGCGACGCGAAACCATTTTCATGCTCAACCTGCAGCACAAGATTAAGAGTCAAGGAACCCTCCAACTGCACACTCGAGCTCAGGGCCACCCGCAAGTGTAGAGAATGGCATGTCATTTGATTTTTTCAAAGATTGTGTTTAAATGTTGAATATATTTGCTGCTCACAAAATTTTAACTTGATCAGTTTAGTTAGCCAAGCACTCGTCCCAATCCTGCCAGAATTTGGCCCTCATTCTCTCGCCGTACTTTCTTATGACGGGAAACTCTTTGACGATCTCCTCATAAGGCGACCCGGAGCCAAGGCCCCAAAGAATCTGGGCGAAGAATCCGAATATGGCCGCATCCTCCTCGCAGGGTTCATCGCCAAGTAGAAATGGCTTGTCGCCAATTAGAGTGGCCACTGCGCGAATGCTGTTGCTGAGCTGGTGCTGAATGTCTGGAGTCGAGTGACGCCCGATTCCGTGGCCCCAAGCAATCTTCTTGACGTTATAACTCAGGAACGCGTACGCATAAAATGGAAGGTCGATCTTCTTGCAAATTGTCCGGTCAGGGTCCTGGTCGAAGGCCCACAGAGAGAAACCCCTACAAAATACACATTTCCATTCAAATTCGCACATTTTTGGAATATATCAGGTGTACCAGAAGATGTGTTCCTCCATCGTGACTCGGACAACTTGCGCCAGCGCCTTTTGCTCCGTCGTGAATTTCGCATTCAAATCTTTGCTAAAGTGACTCCTCAGATACTCGAGGATCAGTTGTGAGTCTCCGAAGTTGTGTCCATTGACAGAAATCCAGGGGGACTTGCCTTTGGGGCCGAGTGGTTCGGTTGTGTCGACAATGTACTTGATGCCAGCCATTCGCATGTACGTCTCCAACTTCATGACGAAGCCAGACATGTTGGGAATCGTTTTGGCAGGTGGGAATCGGTGGAGTATGACCAGGTCAGGACTCTGGAGGGACTTCTCGCTCCATTTCGACCTGCAAGTGGAATCGAATAGCAGTTGGTTCAAATGAGATACTACACACTTGACTTGGAATCTGCGGTAGGAAACTTACAGGACTGATCCCATGGAGAGATGTTGGAATGCCCGGAATCCGTAGTACACGATGCACTGGAACACTTCATTGCTAAATTACACAAATGTCAATTAGTTAACCCGCATTTGTGAGTTTATTCGGTGCAGTGTGAACAGAAACCTGAATTTCTTGAAACCCATTTTGTAAATCCCGACAATTACGCCCGCCACCGCAAGGGAAGTGAAGACAGAACACGAATCCATGCCGGGAGGTTGCAGAATATTGACGGATTCTTATTATTGTCAGATTTGAGTAAAGAACTGAGCGATCAGCTGGTCACTGACTATACACACTTGTGAGTGCAACAATGAATAGAATGGTGCAATGTGTTGTGCGAGTTACTGGAGTTTACGTGTTTGAGTGAAGCACTGAATGTGTATTTTTCCACGTTGTTATTCAAGGTCGCACTCACTCCAACACGATTCTCACAGTTTTTTATCAGCATTTGTACCCTGCCATTCGTAACTGATCGACATTGTCGAGATAAGTGATTGAGTGCGACTGCTATCCTGGAATGGTGAATGAGTGCAAGAGCCGCAATATGCGTACAAAAGACTCAATAACCCAAATAATTTCACACTTTGTTTATGACTTGGTTAGTCAAAGTCGTAAATTCGCTTCCTGCCGACTTCACGGGAATGTAACTTGAGTTGAACAGTATGACATGGCAAGCAAGCATAAACAAAAAGTGTCAACTCCATAATAACTTCTTTTGTAACTTCAAAATCTCTTAGAAATCACATCCCGCACTTGCTCTCATACTGAATCCCACAATGAGCAAACTTTATGACATTCCATGAAATGCGAGAGTGTGCAATACACAGTTCCAAACCAAAATGCCGAGTCTTTGTCTTAACATTTGGTTGTCCTTTTGACTCTGTAATGTGAGATACTGAAGCTTAAAATTGTTGTGTGGTACAATGTATCTGTCGGGATATGAACTTGAAAGAAGAAACAACACAGAAATTCTAAATTCTGATCTTGTGGCACCAATTTACGAAGGTTTGGTTCAGGTAAATTGTAGTTGTAATTGTGGTCGGGGCCAATGAGCGTTCTTTTCATCCTTTAATGCAGGTTTCAGGATGAGAGAGTGTTGGGTTCGACTGACAAGAGTGAATCTCGACCACTTTCTGAGCAAGACAAAGAATAAAATAATCGGGTGCTTCCTGTGCAATATTTCTAAGAAAAAATTCTCAAGTTCAGGGGATTTGCGAGTCCACACCACGAGCGTTCACACTCTGTAACGACCGATCCAACGCTAACACTGCAGAAAAGGATCGTCAGGCCAGATGCACAAAAGGAACAAAACTCATCCTTGCCAAATCTGTGGGAAATTGTTCAGCCTGCGCAGTTATAGGGTGGCACATGAGAAGACCCACGACCAAGACCAGATAAGCACAAGTACTGGAAAGAATGTCAGGCATACCACGTTCGTGCAGAGACCTGAAGGTGCACATGAGGACTCATACTGGTGAGAAACCGTTCAAATCTGATCAGTGTGACAAGACATTCAGTAACAGAGTACTCGCGACACCCACGCGACTTGTCGTGTGTACGACAAGATGGACTGAGAACCTACAAATGTGAGTATTGCAACAAATCGTTTCGGCCATGCTTACGTTTTAAGCGTAAGATTCAAAACTAGTATGCTTAATTCACATAATCAGACATTTACAAATTCTTGTTATTCGTAAATAGCTTGGTCTTATTATGAATCATAAAAATTGTAGGCAATAAATTCTGAAAGTGTTCCTGTTTTGGGCTGACGGTCGGCCGGCCACAAAGGGCAGACGAATTTTTTATCATGAACCTGAATTTTCCGTTTTCATGTTCAGCGACATGATTCGCGTTTAATCTGCGTGAATCGCTCGGACCAAAACCCAAGGCTCCTCGCTTTGTCGTGCACTTGCGCCAGCGCCCTTTCGGACAGCGTCGGGACGGTGCTAATGACGGCCCAGGACGCTTCGCGTCCCTGCGGCCAGCAGACGTAAAACATGATGAAGCTCTCGTTGTCGGTGGCCACGGCTGTCGCCCGCCCAACGAGGCCCGCGTAGCGGAAGCTGAAGGTCCCGTCGGGGTTGGGCGTCAGCTCACACTCGGCCTGCTTGCCCCCAAAGCCACTGATGGCCGTCTTCTGGCCCCAGACGAAGCGGAGGCAGGACTAGTAGTAAAGGTCTGGCGGCGACAAGTCGTGCACGCCGACGCCCGCCACCTCCTGGTTGGAGGCGACGGGCAGGGAGGGAAGTGTTCAATCTGTACGGGACGCTCACGGTGCTCGTTCTCACGTCCACTGGCGCTGGTGGGCCCCGCCGTGGGTTCCAGCTGAGTTACCGCGCTTACAAGCACCATGAAGACAACAACCGTGTATTCACGGATGTAGGCCGATTCAGGGACGTTCTCGCATGGCGGAAGCCACACACACTATTTCAACTCCTTCGTCGTCGCCCCAACACGACAGACGGCTTCGATCACGTGCGCCTTGTCACGGACTGGTTCGACGTCTGGGCCGACTCAGGCTACAGTCTCAATTCGCTCTTCCTGTACGAAATCATGCGAGCGACGGCGACGACAGCTCGGGACTGCGACCGTGACCAGAGCGACGCTGGGCGCCTGCAGCTGGATTACTGACGGCGCCTACATCGCACGACGGGGTATCTTCGGCCTGCTCGTGACGAGCATCTCGCCCCGTACACCCAAACGATCGAAGGCTACAGGCTCAATTATACGATTATTAAATAAATATACGAACGTGACGTGCATTTGAAAGCTGTGAAGAATATTACCGAATAAATTCCTCCTCGTCTCTTTGCAGTTCCCTAACTTTGAGTGATAAGTCCCTTGATTCTTGGCAGTCCTTGAAAAGAGTGGCATGAAATAAAACACACAATAAAAAAGAAGAAACTTGTTATTACTTTCAACGGCAACAATTTCAAAGCAAAATTGACCATTTTCCGTGTTTTTCTCAGACTCGTGGCTGCTCATCGTGTGGTTCTCCCCAGAGAAGTCAAAAACAGAACGCAATGTTAAAATGATAAAATAATAATAGCTTAATAATGCTCACCAGGGAGCCACACGAATTGTTTTTGAGAAAATTTTCTCGAACACAATTTTCACACTCTTTCGGGTCTGTAATGACTCCTGACTTACGGCAAACCCGCCGGTTTTTGCGATTTCGTTGCACAATGTAATTTTAAAGTTCACATGGCTTGTAAGTTTTGCACGAGATTTTCCTTACATGACTGCTTACTTTTGAATAAATCTATATTATATTATATTACTACGATATTATAGTGTATTTTTTCGAGGAGTATCATTTCCACAAGACACCATCAGAGCACAACTCTTGTACGTCATTGCCTTAAAATTGTTATCACAGACAATATTAATATAATTGCTATTTGTAGTGAAGGAGAGAGGCACTCTCAGACACTGCGCGTGTGGCTAACAGAGCGAAACTCAGAAATTCGATTGCACAACGAAATCGCAAAACTGGTGGGTTTACCGTAAGTCAGGAGTCATTACATAAACGGAAGAGTGTAAAAATTGTGTTCGCGAAAATTTGCTCGAAAAAAGTTCGTGTGCCTCTCGAGTCGGCATAAGAATATTTCCCAGACTCGTGGCTGCTCATCGTATGGTTCTCCCCAGAGAAGTCACGAGCAACACGTGGAGTCATGACTGGCGACTGGCAACGGACTCAATTTAACATTTAACTAGCAAGGCTAGCGGCCGGCTAAAGGGTATAATCTCGGGCAGGGGCCCGCGTTGTCAATCGAAGCCATATTGGGATTGGAATGGGATTCTGGAGTGATTGGCTATACGGAATTTGTTGGGAAACCCATCGCCATCGCTTGATTTACTAAATAAGCCTTCGGTGTACTTATTAAGGCACACGTCGGGATGACTTCACAAATAAATCCAACATTACCATCATTGAGGGTGAAATGCTACCGTGTACTATTATGGAACGATTAAATGACGCCTTGCAAATGATTGTGCAGCTTTGTGTCCCCATTATGTCACGATCCTCGCTTTAAAAAAGAGGTTCTTCGATCCTTTAAGTCATTTTGTGCTTCTTTATGTTTTTTTAAGTATACGAAAACTCATGTCCAGGCTCAAGCGTCATGTCTGTCTTCACTATTATGATGCTTGAGCGTGCACCGCTTAGAAACTGCTTCAGATTGAATGCATGTAATGCACGACGCATTCAAGATGCCTCGCATAGTTCCGTGGTTTTAAAGAAGAGACACTAATTCAGTTTCGTGCTTACAATGAGAAATTTTGCTGGTTGCAGTGGCTGAAAAAGCCCAAGTGTGATTGAGATCCGAGGCTCAAATCAGCAGTTGTGTGTGCTCCTGCGTGAGCTCAACCACGAGAGTCTGAGAATCCACCCAATAAAATCTTTCATTCGTTTGTTAATTAATGCATCTGATTGCCAATTAAGCTAGATTATAAGCATTTATGTCGACTTGGACCCGTGTCGCATTGTGCTTACTATTTGCAAAGCATTAGGATTTTCCGTGAGAATGAACGATACTGAATTGCTTCCACATTTCGCTTTGTTTCTGGAGTGGGATGTAACACATGAATTTTGTTAATTAACCGGTGAGAAAAATCATTAATCGATGCTGAAAAAAATAGTTGAATACAGAATAATTTAATGCAGTACATATGTGCTGTGGTCATGAAAAGTCATAAAAGAAGAGGCTGGCTGAGGGATGCAATCCTCAGACACTGTTAAGGATTTTGACCCAACTCAGTTCTTACAGCTCTTAATAAACCCAAGTCATTACAAAAGTCTTTCCTTAATAAAGCAAGTCAAACACAATGACGTTGGACAAGGACGAAATCGTGATTTCGGGCATTTCAGGCCGATTCCCCGAGTCTGCCAACATGAATGAGTTTATGGCCAACCTTCTCGGCGGGGTCAACATGGTCACCGTGAACGACCGACGTTTCAA
>WIXG01000596.1:0-34493 GCA_009869945.1 Mesaphorura yosii
GGATAAGTTTGGCATTCATAAATATGAATGTGCACATACCTTTAAATGATTAAGAAAATTTCCAGTTGACATCAGAGCTCCACTTATGCACTTGGACGTTATACATATCAAACACTTCGCAGACACATTCTTGCCATCCGTTTCCATCGAATTGACTCGGAAAAAAGTTCCATTCAAGATGATTGGCAGGAGGGCCTGACTGTCTGTCTGAGTTGGAATTGGTTCAGTGGTATCGTGGGTGGCCATTTTGGTAATTTAGCTGCAACAGTGTTAAATGATCAGGTCATAAATAGACAAAATGGACTATATTAAATCGGAATCAATATGATTAATTTATAAACTTACCTTAGGCTCGATCTGGATCTGGACTTTTGATTTGTCCAGGGCACTCACCACCTCGCCTAATGTTGATCGTACATCCACCAAAACACCACTGCCCACTGAAAGCATGAACGGTTAGTTCAACCAAAATAGATGAGAGTGAAGGCTTCACGTTACACCCTTCACATGCACACACAAGAGACCCTTGGGCAATGGAGTAGTAATGTTTTTGTGAGCAGCCGTTCTATTTTTAAAAATTTGTTCAAGAAAGTTTGACTGAGCAGGCGAAATGTATCTTGTATCTTGACACCATGGAATGGGCCAAAAGATATAAGATGAAAGATACTTTTCTCAAAAACGAAAAGATGAAGATACAAGATGAAAATTGTATCTAGATACTTTTATCTAGATGCTTTCATCTTGGCGATAAAACCATCTTGCCCAACTCTGGTTATAGTAGTCATTCGGAATAGTTTTTTAGACAATTCTCAAACCACTAACCCGACATCGCTTCTATTTCCAAGTACTAAAAGTTGCAGATTCATGATTGGCATTTGACACGCGTTCGAATATTGGAGTAACTCTAATGGCTAATTATTCAGAATTATGACGTATTGTCACTGTCCCCTGCTAACCGTATCCCGAATGAATCCAGACTTAGGAGTAATTAAATAATTAATTAAAGCATGTGGACGAAGTATTGCAAGGATCATGATTTGTTAATATTTATAGAATTATTATATCGTTATCGAATAAGTATGCAATTCGGTATTATTATCATCCAGGATTCAAAAGAAACTTGCAGAGATCCAGGTCTTCCTCATTCTTCTGCACTTCGAACCCAGGCGCTCCTGCCCATGACCCGTGAAGTGTGAACAGCACGATACATGCCACGCATGAGGGCTGACAAGAATGAGACTTGTTTTTCTTGAGAAATGTGCTCCTAAAACACTTGAAACTTGAAGCGAGTCCGAGTGTAATGTTGGTGAAACTAAATGTTCTGTTGTATTTGTATTGACCTACATTTTGTTGTCGGAGTAAGACTCGCAGTTATCGTTGGCACGCATTTCCCTTGACACTAAATTTTCAGTTTATAGTTTGCTCCTGAAATGACAATACTCGAGGCGATTCCGTGTAGAAAAGGGCACATTCATTCATAATGGTTCTTGTCTGCCGGTACACAAGGGCTCCTCTCGGACGAACGACGATCAGGTTTGGTAGGACTTTTTCTTGGTCAAACAAACTAAAAAACTAAACGCCAGCGTCGTCAGGGGAATGTTAGTACGCTACTTTACATTTCAAGTTCAGTCTTTTCAAAACACCAGCTTTTTTCAAAATTTCATCTTGATGAATTGTTTCAAGATAGAATTCTCTCATAGAATCCAAATTTTCTGTTCAGCTTGCATTACATAGCCAACATGGCCAGAATAAAATTTGTTTTGTCTCTTCTCTTGTGTATCGTTCTAGAAACCATTAGCGCATATTGCAAAAATCAAAATCGTGAAAGTGTCAGAGTGGTATCGGCACAGGTACAAAACCTTTTTGCCCGTATTTATGACGACAGTTGCCAGATCAAACTGGACGGAAAATTTGACCCACTGTCGAAGTCCTACGACCCAAGCATTGAGCAATACATATTCCTTCTACACCAGCCGCCGATTCCACGTGCCCCAGTCACACTTCTGACCTCTTCCGACGTTGCAACTGCAGCCAATCGCGACTGGCGTGAATCACCGTACGATCAGTACGTTAGATACATTGGAAGAGCGACAAGGTTCACGAAGTGCCGTGCACAAATTGTGTTTATGATGGACGATTGGAGAATACTACGCAATTCATATGTCGTGGGTTCAGAAGCGGCAGCACGAGTCTATTTGCGTAACATTCGCCATCGTATCTACTACGACATAACAACCGTTGCTGGGAAACCGGACGTCACAATTTTGGTAACTACGGCCGAACTCGACCTGCGCAGCCGGCATGACCTCGTAAACAATTTGCGGAAGATGAGCTACGGATTCTACCCTACATATCTCCTGGTGAGCGGTTCAGCAGTCGATCTGGTCATTCCGGTGCCCGGGAGATGGGAAGAGCTTCCTTCCGCTCTCACTGACCAGGGCAATGACATCTGGGCCCAATTGAATAAACTGTGGCATGCAGCCCATCGAGATCGTATCGGAACGTTTGCAATTGTGAATACAAGGGAGGATAGAACCCAAGTCTTGGAGCATTTAGAAAGAAATATTTTTGAGCAATTTAACCCCGCCGCAGCGAAAAACGAGGACATTTTCTCCGCACTCGAGTGCCTAGACCTGATACTGATAAATTATTTTAACTTTACCGGAATCAGCCCAGAATCAGGTTCTCAGTTGAGAAACGACGGAGTCCACGTTGACGATCTTGGGACAGGTTACGCGTTTATCCCGTTGGGTGCCAACTTCAGTTCGTACGAAATAGATCACATTATGAGCATAAGTATTGAGCCGTTTGGAATGCTCATCATTTTCGACTTGGAATACGTGTCCAACGTAAACATGAGGGCATTGTTCATGTCCATGGATTTGCGCACGTGGTTAGGGACAGCCATGTCTGTGATCTGTGTGACATCCATCCTCTGCAGGTTCCAGACACCAGTCCTCAGAGAGCCGAGCCAAATGGTCACAAGTGGCGTCCTCGTATTTGGCCAGCTGCTGGGCCAAGGAATGGAACTTGGAACACGGCGCATGAAACCAATATTCTACATCGTGTTTGCCAGTTGGATTCTGGTGAGTATCGTGATCTCAAATGGGTACAGTGGAATCGTGGCTTCTCTCATGACTAAACGTATCATACCAACACATCCCATGACGGTACAGGAACTGGCCGAAAGTGACATCATCCCGTTCTCCTTTACACGAGCATTTAAATCATTTGGGAATGGAACCTTGATAACAATACCGGACGAATTTCATACTTATTTTATCTCAGATCGTTCTCCGCCATGGCTTGTACGGTTTCTTCGTTCTATGCATCATGTGAACCCATTCCAACTGGACAGAGACGGGCGGGTGGTGCGCATAGAATTTGCAGATTATCGCAAGGTTGTACTTGGTGAAGTGCACGTGCGCGCAATCGTATACGGCTACCAATCCGAGGAAGTATTTCCGAAAAATTTCGCATTGATTGAAAATAGACCACGTGAATTCCTTAGTTGGGTGAAACGTGCATTGAGTAAGAATAAACTTGTCGTCCACACTGGCCCAGTTGAGTGGCTGTACGACTGCAATCAAATCAGTTTCGCCAATGAGTACACCGCCAGACTTGTGCACTCCGTTGTACGATCGGGATTACTTGAATCGGGAATTTATGGCAGGTTGGAGTGGATGAACCACGTGCAACTGGAGATCATGAGAGAACGACAGGCCAGGGAAACTTATGAAAATGGTGGCGTGGACGTCCAGAACGGCTCTATCATTGCCCCAGTCATATTCGGACTATCTCCGCCGGCTCCATTCCCCATGAGGTTGACGCTGCAATTATTCCGCGTCCCGTTCTCAGCATTTGGAATACTGTTTTCAGTGTCAATCATTGCATTTCTTGTGGAAATGCTTTCAGTACATTCGGCTAAGGATTTAATTTATATGATCCGTGATTTCTGGGGCGTGTTGAGGAAAAAGTGCCGAAGAATTTTCACATCTGAACATCAAATGGAGGACCCATGGCTTAGAATATTTAGTATGAAAAACTGCAGAAAAAATAGTACAAGTTCAACCGAACTTAGTAAACATTCGGTCACCAACTCTCCAAATTAAAAGTCAATACAACATTAATTAGTTGTAAAAGATGTTTAAATTAACTGTACCAATAAATATTTATTGAACAAGATTGAGATGCTCTGATCATAATTAAAGCGTATACGGCATACGTATAAAAAGACATGTGTCTGTATTCTGTATGTCTTATTACTCTGATCCACTGGCGTCTCCACTCTCGTGTCGTACCACAATATTTATTGACGTACCAAGCCCAAATCTTGATCAATCTGCGACTAACTTATCTTTTAACTTTACTGTGATGGATAAGAAAGTTGCGACCGACCAATCGTCCAAAGATTGGACCCTCGTCTTCTTACTCGGTCCCCTTTCCCTCGTCTGTAAATAGACAGGATTCAAAATTTCAAAATAAGGTGTGCTAACCAGCTCAAAATAAGGTAGCTATTTACGGAGTTCATTCTCGTTAAAATGATAGATCGATTGGATTACTATGACCAAATAAGCAGTCACCACTTAAGATGCAAAAAATGACGTTTTTGGAAAAATCAAGTTTCGTGCCAGAATTGAAGAAAGAAGGATTCCAACCGTCATTGGAATATTTCTTATGACAAAAGCATCCGAAAATGTGAACATTATTGCGGGCTGTAATACAAGCTATTTATACCATGTATTTTGGTATGTAATTTCGGGACAGTTGGCCTGGGTAGGACCTGGAAAGTCTTGGTGCACCCTGGCGGCGACTCCAGCCACACCCCAAACTAAAACTCAGCATGCGCAATAGATTTACGCAACCGAGTCGAATGAGTGTACAGTCCAGAACATAGCCTGAGTAACAATTGCTTTGATTCCAAAATAGAAGGAATCAGCCTGTACTGACCCACTTATCCACTTGGTACCACTCCAGGCTTCGGTTGAGAGCATCGTCGCAACCGGTAGCTGCTTTGGAGGAGTCGCATGTGATGCTCTGACGCGAGTCTGCAATTTCTCGAAGGTATGGCGAAGCAGCATTGCCGAGTTTTCTGTCGCCGCCTGCATCAACTTCAGGCAAACACCAATGTCTGTGGCGCTCACAACGGCTGTCATGCAGAATCCCGCCAGTGGCAGGGCGTTGAGCTGCCTCCAATGCAAGAGGTCTGCTGAAGACGAGACAGCAGCCAAGAGCGAGCGTCAACGGCCCAGGAACAAGCATTGCCACGAGTACCTGCACTCTACCATACAGTCGCAACGCCCTCTTCGGGGAAATGGCACACATGCTCTGGCTCTCCTGCACCGCCAATCACGTCCCAATCGCTCCCACCCACGCTTGGACCACCATCGGATAGGTCGTGAGAACGAAACCAAGAACCCGGAGCGCACCACCGTGGGGCGCATGAAATACAGTGTGGAGGAACCACTCCAAGAGTTCAGGCCCTGCGTCCGTGGCAGGTAGACGCCTTCATGAGGTCACACGCCTGGATATTGCAGCACAGCAGCTTGCTCATCAGCCCACACACGTCGTGATTGTATCTTCTAAGAGCCAGTCCTTCCAAGGCGCAGCACAACAATGCGAAGCACCCGGAAAGTGAGACGGCGATGGAGTCCGTGTGTCAACGTCCGCACGCAGAGTTGGCCAACGTCAACACAACTAGGCGTACCTGGTGAGAATGACAAGGTAGCCAAATTCCAGCGCCGACGCAGCCCGCATGAACAGGCGCTTGACTACGGCGTCGTAACGAACGGGTTGGAGTTTCAGCACTTGCGCCGACGCGCCCCACGAGAATGGCAAGCATTTCGGAATCGTGCTTATCCGGAAGAAGATGTCGAAGAGTCGCAGCGTCCTCTCAGTCAACATTTCGTCAGTGTCCCCACAGATTTTTAGCTTTGCTACTACTGACTTCCTGGTTTACTTTATACCGTCACGAACAAGACTGCCAAGAACAATGGCAAATGCCCAACGCTTGCTTCTGCCCGTCTCATCAAAGGGGTATTATCAATACCTACAAAGCCAAAGTGGTTTAGTTGATTGCGTAATGAAAAATTATGGAGTACTGCCGCCTCATGAAATGATTGAGTATGTATGATGGATTTCTTCATTTTCCGATTTTCCAGCTACCTGTATTAACTGAACACGAAGCGTTGTTGGTCAACCGAATGCCCTAACGGACCTCGCTTTATCCTGATGTCATGTAATGAAACTGGCTTATTACAGTAAATGAATATACAGCATGGACAATTAAATATGATCGCATTTTAGAATTTAGTACACGGCCCTCGCCTGCATCGCTGTTAAAACAATGATCATGGTGACTGACGACCAAAAGAAGTGTTGCTGTGCCGTGGGAGCGACTCCAGACGTCGTCGTTGGCGTGCTGGCGAGAGTTGTTGTGGTGGGCGCCGTCGTGGCGAGAGTTGTTGTGGTAGGCGCCGTCGTGGTGCTGCTGCCCGGATCCACCGGCACGTAATTCCTGTACCTGTCGATCGCCTGCAGGTAGTAATAGTCGCCGTACACGATCGCCGTGTTGAAATTATTCTCGTTGTAGAACTGCGTCCCATTCACGAGCACGGCCGGAATCCGGTACGCCATATTTCCGTCCGCCCTGTACTTGGCGCTGCTCAGCGAGGTGAGAATCCGCTCTGCTGTCAGCAGGTACACCGCCTTCTTTGTGATGTCGTAGAGCTCAAGCAGGCCTGACGCACCAACGGCGGCCGCTGATGTATCGCGTGGCTGGTAGGCTGAGAACGAGGCGACGTCAAAATCCCAGAACGGGACCGCGTCTTCCGGCAGCCGATCGATGAACCACTGCGCTGCTTCTTCGGCCGTCCGCAGAAACTCGGCATTGCCCGTTTGGCGGTAGCAGGTCCCAAAACCGTGGATGATCCACGCGTGCCCTCGTGCCCACGTCGAACTATTGGAGAAGCCTTGATGCGTGTACTTCCGCCGGATATCGCCGGTCGTCTCGTTGTACGCCACGACGTGGAAACTGCTGCCGCCCGGCCGCATGTGGTTCGCAATGTTCTGGCGGGCGTGGGAGATGGCCATTGCTGCGTATCTGTTGTCACCAGTCAGGCGGCTGCCAGCAAAGAGCAGTTCGAGGTTCATCATGTTGTCAGCCACGACTTTGACCTCGCCGGGCACTCCGCCGTGTCCCGCGTCGTTCTCCCAGGAGCGGATGCAGCCGGCCAATTCTGCAATACAAACATGCGTGCATGCATGGTAAATCAATGCACCGGTAAGAGTATTCATAATTAAAATAGTTGATTTACCGTGATATCGACTGGCGAGCGAAAGTGTCGCGTTGACCACGACCGATTGGAACTCTTCGTTATTCACATCGTAGAACTCCAGCGCGTTTCCGAACGAGGACATGATTATGAAGCCGACGTCATGTGTGCTGTTGTCGTACTGGCGGTGCTTGACAGCTTCCTGGTGCCTCAAAGCGAGTTGGCTCCACTTCGTATCACCCGTGAGTTTGAAGAGGTACCAAAGCGTGCCGGAGAAGAAACCGATGGTCCATCGACTGGGGGCGTTGTACTCCCAAACGTCTGACGTGGGCGTGCCCAAATATGGGAATTCACCGACCGTCACTTGGGCGCTGGTGATGTTGTATTGGTTCAGGGCGAATTGGAGCCAGGGCGCGGTGTTCAGCACGGCGTGGACGCTGCTGGCTAGGAAAAAGAGAGCAAGAAAGGGTGAAAGGGAAATTGTAGACTTGGCCATGACTCTGGGTTTCTGTGCGCGGTAGTCACGAATCGTGAATTAATGAGAAATAGCAATATGAAATTTACTCAGCTGTCATTACCTTTTTATTTTATTCATTGTGCCGTCAATTTCGTGCAGAAACGGCTAGCCAGTAAGCGACCGACTCTGGCGCTGATAAGAGAATACTCGAAAAACCAGCAGGCAAGATGTACGATTGAGATTGCGATGTCATTGTTTATCAATGAACCGTGACCGTGAATTGTACAACTTTTAAACCCATCCAAGCGATCGTGAAATCGATTGCGACTGGTAGAAATACAGGGCACTCTACATTCCAGGCTGTCAATTTTCGCAAGGTACAGTCTCTATCACACGTTTGTTCTGTTCTGTCAAACACGTCACCTCTCCGCCTCAGCGCGGGCATTACCACAAGTATTGAGTAACTAAATAAAATATACGTTGGGTGGCACCTGAAAATAAATGGTCCTGGTCACACAGTTTGCAAACAAAGCCTGAGGGCGCGAAGTTGTACTTGAGACTTGATCACGACTTCAACGAGTGTTTTGCTCTCGTGTGTTCGCTCTTCATCGATACACAGGGTACGGGGAAAATGCAATGATATCATCAATCTGGCATGGTGAACCAATGGCACTGGATACACGTCTCCTTATTGACCTCACAAGGACGATGAGACAAGCAGGAATTGATTATTTCAGAGGACCATGGCGATTCATTCATAAACGAGAAAAATAGGATGGACTGACGATCATACGATGAGATGATTTCATAATACTTCTGGCAAGGGCAAGGCGTGGGAATTGGCAACGATGTTTTGGTGGTGAGCAAGTTGGAATGCCCGAACGGAGCAGTCAGAGTCAGAGAGAAATTTTCAACTGATAGGTATGTCGTAGGCAGTAGTAAACTTCAAAACATTGTTCCATGGAGTTCGGAGCTCTGACTCCTGAAAGAGGAAGCAAAAACAAAATTCAAATGCAAAAACAGACGCAGTTACGAAAATGAATGAGCCACAAGTGTCCTTTCCCTTGTACGCTCGCAGCCGTCGTTATCGTCATTGCCACTACGCTGAAGGCAGCATAGCAGTGACACCACAATGGCCTACTTTGGGTACATTGTTAGGATTTATGGGGCAGTAGCTCCAAACTTAACTTACCAACGCCAACAGCAGCAGTAACAACAACGAGAGTGCAAGCGGGTGTAAATTAATAGTAATGATCGCCAGCAGCAATAAAACACAAGCCAGCATCAGCTTCAGCCCACGGCGGTCCGGGAAAAACGGGAAACGACTCCAGTTAGCGGGGCTTTAATTAGTCTACGTTGTAATAACGCCATAAAAGTCACTGCTCCAGCCCGGACCTAATTCACACATTATTTATGAGCTTAGGAAACAAGAATTGAGCAGAAGAGTGAAGAGAAAAAACGGCAATTAAAACTTGCTTAATGGCCTTTCTTACTCGAAACTTTCGCATATTGAATTCAGGCCCATAAATAAATTATTCTTGCTCGGTGAGTTTAATTACGGTCGAATACGGAGTCTTGGAGCAATTTGAGTATTTTTCCAATTTGTCATCTTTCCATGTGCTCAATTAAATTCGAAACTCGTTGGCGAAGGCTGTAAAAATTTGGGGTTTGACACCGAATAATTTCGGGCCGGAGTGAGGCGAAGTCTATTAACAAGAAAAGGAAAAATAGAGTGGTAGTTTGTAAGCTGCCAAAAGAAACTGGGGCCGGAAACTTTTCTTACGTGTGCGCACGCCGTCTTAAGCCAAAGTCAAACGCAAACTCAAACAAAGGCAAAGTTTACTTTGTGATTTGTGAATCCACACCAGTGCAGCAGTGGAGTCGAATTTCTTGGCTTAAGTTCCAGAAAGTAGAAATTGGAAACTGGAGAGAAAGAGAGAGAAAGAAAGTTTCCTTTTCCTCCCAACTTGTGCTGTGTTGTGATGCTGGAGTCAAGTGTTTCCTTCCTGCTGTTGCCAACCCAGATCCTGTTAATGAGGTCTAATCTTTCACAGCAGTGCTTGTGCTGCACTGCACATGTAGTCGAACTCTGGAACTCTGTTGAAGAATAATAAAAAGTGTCATGAACCGAATGATTAATAAACCAATTAAAGACTTACTCTTTGCTCAGTACACACTGCACTGGATGCTGCTGGCTCTGGCTGGAAATTGGATTCGAAAATCGAAAAGAAATCAGAGCCAAGACAAAATCCAATAGAATCGGTGAAGGCGTGACAGTATAGCAGATTGTGATTGTTGGCTTTAATTTCGGTGTCGGTAGCTGTTAACTGTTATCACCATCACATATCACGACCGCATTCAAGCCCCATTCATCGTTCTTGAATCCAGATCTAGCCAGGGCTCGTACCCCGGCTCTTCCGGAGGTAGTTTATGAAAGCAGCGAATATTACTTTGGATCGGTGCCAATTCCAATTCCACTTCACTCCAGTTTCCAGCACCTACCAGTCACCAGCCTAGCAGCCCAGCAAAGAAAAGCAACAGTACAGTACAGTCGTCGTCAGTCGGACAGCCAACTTCATTATCTTGTAATGGAATATGCATTTGTCGAGTCGGTCTTGGCACTGACCTGGAATTCATTTCCTATTTTCCAGAGTGCAGCCCAGTAAATGTAACACAGTTTCACGTCAACTTCCAAGTTCCATTTCCTCTCTTTTCCAGGTAGTTCCGAGTTCCAGTTTTCAGTTCCACTTTCCAGCCTGGGACGGCATTTCTTTTGAAGTCGGCAGTACGAAACACGGGCACGTACGAAGCTTATGGATGACAATCAATAAAAGCCGACGCTACTGTAATTTCTTACGGTGCTGCAGCGCAACTGCTACTGGAGAGAGTCACTGGAGAAGTTGGCTTAAAAAAATAGATAAGTAAATGCATCAACCGATTTTGGTCTCTCATGCTCTTGAGGTCGCAAAATACCAGATCTGATTCAATAAAAGTTGGTTCAATAAATTTCTCGAAATTTGTAAATTTTCATTCATTTCTTGTATCTTAATGGCTTTTGACTGGAGAGACTCAAAGTCAAAGTTCTTTGAAGTCTGCTGGGGAAAAGGAATGACGTGTGCTAAATTAAAATAGATTTGACAGTTGGCAACGACTGCTTGACTTTCGTTATGAGTGCTAGGTGCTCGTAGGCGAGATTTATGAAGATTGAACTGAAAACTTGGTCCGTCGCGTCGTCGGAGCGAATTCCATGAATACAAATGGGCTGATCATTTATTCATCCAGCAGCAGTGCAGCAACACTACTTCGCAAATACGCTGTAGTCGGTTCAAGATTCCAGGTACGATCACTTGATTCTACAGCCTTGAACTATGATCTTGCATGCACTTGGCCCGATTTGACTTTGGCTTCGGCGCTGGCCAATTCGCCAATTTATACGACAAACGACCGTTAAAAGTCGATAAATATTCGAGTATCTGATTTTTATTCATGAATCCCACAATTTATGTCCAAAGTTATCGTAATGGGTTTATTTGCTTTGCACAGGGGAAGGAGCCTGAAATTTTGAACGTGGAAAGAGCACCAAAGAGCCTGAGGTTTTGCTACCTCTACGCTACGGGAAAATACGCTAAAATAGTTAAAATACGTACATCGAAGTACAGAAATTAAAAATGTCAGCACGCACGTCGTCATCGTCGACTCTCGCGCCCGCCGTGCCCAAATCAATTAATGCCCCGAGTCGCCCGAGTTCTCCAGTCGCCGAATCGTGTCCTTATAGTCGCGAATCTGCTCGATATGTCGCTCCATAATCGCGACAATCTGCTCCTCGAGCTTCCTCACTCGCTTCTCGTACCGGGACTTGGACGACTGGAGACTCTGAATCAGGTTGCGGTTAGCGGAGCTGAGCTCGGCGAGCTGGGCTTTGTACTCCTGCTCGGTGTGGAACTGACTCTCGTTCAGCTTGTTGATTGTCGTGATGAGCTGGGCGATTTGGGGGGTGGCCGCTGTTGCTGTGCCTGTCTTCTGCTGCTTCGTCGTCGCCGCCGCGTTCACGTTGCCATTGTCGTCAGCAGCAACAGAAGTGGACACTTGGACTTGGCTGGTCAGCAGCTGAATCTGCGCCTGGTAGCCGATTTCCTTCAGATTCATCCGCTCCATGGCCACCTGCACTCGTCGTCGCTCCTTTTCCATGTACACGACTTGAGAACGGAGTTCTGCCCGTTCCTCCTTCAGTGCCATGAGCTCCTGCATTAAGATCGCAATTTCCAGGTCGTTTCGCCGGGATTCAATGCTGCTGCTGCCGCCGACCGGTTTCGAGTCGCTGTCCGCGCCCGTGCCCACGCGGAGATCGGCGATGTTCCAGCTCGGAGGCGCCGTTTCCTGCAGCGTCGAGCGAAGGGCCTCCTGTCTTGTCTTTAGCTGGATTATCAGGCTTCGCACTCGGCTCTCCGTCTGCTTATCGAGCTCGGACTTCGTGAAGGGATGCTGAGCCATCGTCATCGTGACCGGCGCCGTCGAAGATGCGTGGGCGTGGACATGCCCTCCATTCGTTGTATTCGTATTCGTACTCATTGCACACACGCGTGGTGAATTATTGACAAGACTTTCTGAGGTACTGTGTGACTGCGTCGAGCTTAGCGTGTCGCCCCAGCCTCCGCCGGCGTCGGGCGATTCGTCTTCGGGACTGGACAGTGGATTTTCGTACAGTTCCACGGATCCGCAACGCTCAGGCCCCACGCCCATGCCGGTCGTCGACGACATTCCTTCACCGCCGCCATCTCCGATCATTCTCCCCAGCAGACTGGCGGCCGCCGACTCGGCGACGCCCCGATTCTCATTCGCTCGCTGGAGGAGCGTAGCGATTTCCAGGAGTTCGTGGGTCTCCGTCTGCTCAATGGGGCTCGTACTGCTTCCAATCCCAGAACTGCAGCAGCTGTCGGCGGTGCTCGCACACGCGCTTCCCATCCCCGCTCCTCCGCCTCCGATCCCCACGGCGCGGCAGTTGGCGAGGAGCTGACCCAATTCCGACTCCAGTAGCGCGACGAGGACGTCGTAAGACTCGATCAGCTGCGAACTGCAACAAAAGCAAGGTTCAGCTTAGGCTCAGACTCGAGACAGGTCGATAAGTCGTTCAAAATGTAACATCTGTTGAAGAAGCGATAGCAGAGAAGTGTCGGGCAGCTCATTTTCTTTTGCGTTTTACGTTTTGCTGTTTCGCAGTGTCATTCATTCATGAAGGAACGAATTGAGGTTATGACTACTGGCTGACATGTATATTTAATGACACTCGCTAAGTTTCCACACGTCCACACGCTTTCGCCGCAGCCACGGACAAAGGAAATGGGAAATCGAGTTACGAGTTAAATAATAACACGAACGCCAGTGCTGAGTGCGAGTGAAAGTGAACTGGAAAACTGGAGAACTGCTCGGACTCGTGCGTCGTGCTGGAGTCGAAGTCGAAGTCACTTTGTACGTATTTCTGTCTTGGGGCTACTCGAATTCGTGTGCAAATGCGAATACGAACGCTGGAACTGGAAATGGCAGGCAGAAGCACGGGTATGTTTGACAAATTACTTTTTCTGTAGTACACTCATAATAATAATATTAGTATTGCTATTGCTGTTGCTTTCTCCTGCCTGTCCAGTCCTCAGAGACTGGACGACAATGAACGTAGAATGGACTCCTTCCAGCTCTTGGCTCAAACTCATTTTTTTCTGCCACGTTACTGGAAGTGAGCCTCGGCCTCGATACAGGCGGCTGGGGCACGAAATTGACGGGAAATTCCTACAAAATAATTTATGACGGAGGAAAACAATCACTCATTTTCGAGAGACGGCGGCATTTCGAAGAATCACACGGGCTGGACACTTCACAAATCAATTCTGGGCCTGAGCATGCCAATCAATTCACAGCAGCTTACTTACTTGTATTCATTCAGGAGCTCCATCGTCACGAACCGTGACTCGTACTTGCCGACGAGCAGCGTGAGCGTCTCGGCGACGTCCTTGCCCTCCTGCAGGTTGAGCGCCAGCACTTCGTTCTCCGCCAGAGCGTTTTGAAGGGCGTAATGAAGGCGCTCGATCTCTAAACCACGTTCCAGCATCTGAGCGTCAGCGTCCCGCTCACAGGCATTTTCGCGTTCACATGCCTCCATCTCGGCTGTCTGGGCGTCAAACTGAATTTGGTCGGTGAGCACGCGAGCGACACGCCTCGGATTATTGTTGTTGTTATTGTTCAGAGTATTTGCAATGGAGACGGCCTGAGGACCGGTGAGAAGAATTGCTGGGGTCGATCCAGTTGCTGGAGGGGCCAGCGCCTTATTCTGCTGCTGCCTGCCACTGCCGCCTTTGGAGTTTCGTGGCAATTGGACTTTGGAAGCTTGTTTGCTCCCGCCTTCCGGCTGCCGAGCGGGTTCGAGCCGATCCTTCGCATCGGCCTTGGGGCTTCGTTGCCGCTGTCTCGTCGTCGTTGTCGTCGCGATACGGTCAAGGCTCTGTTCCAGCTCTTTGATTTTGTCCTGCATGTAATTCTTCTCCTGATTGAGGTTCTGTATTGTCCATCGATTCGCTGTGAGCTCCCGCTCCTTGTCCCGGAGGCTGTGCTTGATGCGCAAGTGCTCCGTTCGAATTTTCTGGATTTCGGCGTGAAATTGGGCGAGATCGGGTGCGCCAGGCGGTTGTGGGCTGCCTGCTCGGACGACGCGAGCCTGTTGCTGCTGCTGATGTGCAAGAGCCGGAGTCGAAGACGGAGCAGCAGCCGAAACTTTTATCTGGAAAGAAAAGAAGAGCAACAAATTAAGGAAATGAAATTATGGCCTACGTGTCATTGCATCAGCAAATAGCACGGCAGGGCACATTTTTGTAAAAAGGGCAAGGTCACAGAAGTCCTGAGTGCTTTCGCTTTTTGCATTTAGCGTCGTAGTCGCTCAGTTTGGTCCACTTATGCCGTAGCCGTTTTGATATGAGTTAATAAAATAAAAGTACAAAAGTTTGCAGAATTGCAGAATGTCTGAATTGAATTGGCGGCACGGTGAAATGAAAAAAAGTCTGGGTCCGTCTTGTCTTTTGTGAAGCATCTCGGCAGAAAGAGAAAAAGATTGTCAATTATTTATGAAGAAATGTGCCGTACGCTGGCTGCTGGAGATGAAATATCCAGACTTATCCAGTGTTCCAGAGATTCATATCATCATCATTGCCATTGCTGTATGCCATTTGCCATCTTGCTCTCTTGCTGCATGAATTCTTCTTCTGCACAGGACGGAAAGAATCTTCGTCTATCGTCTTTTCGTTGTCCTCTCCAGGAATCTTTAGAATTCTAAGCCTTGCCTTGGTCGATACGATCTTGATGCTTGAACTTTTTCATCTCCAGCAACAGAATTGCATTGTAGAATCCTGGACATTAAGTTTAACAGCGTGCTGTGCCGTCTTGCCTTGCTGGATCTCGGCCGTCTCGGTGGGTAATGAAGCATGTGCCAAAATGACAACATTCTTCATCTAGCCAGGCCAGACCAGACTGGGCCTGGATCATCATAATGGATTTGGCAGTATCATTCTGTCATTGCCATAGACATCAAGAAAACTGTTATTGTAACGACGTTGATTATGATGGTCAAAGGCCGCCACGCCAGACTGGAAACTGGAATATCGAATTGGAAAATGAAAAAAAACGGAACAGCCGGTAGGCCCACTCGACGAAGCAGTCAGCAGGAGCCCGAGTTATGAATTCAGTGTTCCGAAACGGGACGGGCCTCGGCGAGCTGGACTGCTGGAGTCTCGCTGTGATGGAAGGTGACGGCGGAATTGGAATCTTGTCAACACTGTTGACTGCAACTCAGTCGCCGTATTCTATATTCTACTTTCTGCATCTGCACTGTTTCTGTTTCGTTCATTGAAATAGTTGTGAAAGAATTTCAATCTTAGCGAGCATCAGCGATCAATGCCAGTTTTCAGTCGGTCTTGACTTCCAGTTTTCGTCGGTCAGAAAGCCCAGCTGAAAACGGAGCACTGACTGCCTAGGCTGGCTATGACTTGGAATATCAAATCGAATATTGAATTTACAATTTGGCTTGCTGCTGTTTTTGTAGGCAACTCACATTCGAATTATCCCGCATCCCACTCATCATCTGGCATACTGGCACAAGTAGATTAGATAATCGATTGACGAATGGCTTGTGATACTGGCGAGTTCTTATCGTCTATCGTAGTAGCAGGATGGCCTGGCCTAGTTATTTAGTCTGGAGTCGTCCCGCATCAGGATTGAATTCAGGATGGGCGCATGGCATGATGATTATTGAGTGAAAAATCGTGCATGTTAAGTTTCCAGCTGAGCAGACTCCCAAAACTTCCAATTCGTGCACTCCAGTCTGGAAAATTCAATAATTTAGACAGGCAGCAGGCGGACGGGCGGCAGGCAGGCAAGTGTCTTCTCTTGTCTCGCTAATGGATAATGGATTCTTGATTCTTCTCTTGCGTGGCAGGACGCTGGAAACTGGAAACTGCTCACGTCACATGCAAAGTTACAAATTGCTAGTGGGAAATCTTATTTGACTGCTGCTGTGCTGTGGCGTGGCGTGATGTTCTCCAGCTTCGAGCCTCCAGGCCACGGGCACGGCACTGCATAGTAATAACGGTAATTTGATAGCGACATGCACGCTAAGCTAGTAGTACGCTTTTATTAGATTACTCACTTACTTAATGTGCACGTCCGGCAAATGGTTGGAGCTTGGCTTCTCAGTTATGTTACAATGATGGAGCTGGAGTGCTGGAGCGATGCGAGACGAGTCTGCTCAAACTATTCTTCCATTTGCCTCGCCTTCGCCTTCTTCCAAGACCAACTTCTTGAATAATTTCTACTTAATCAAAACGAATCTCTTTCATGCACTAGTTACTTGACTGGCTACTTGGGCGGGCAGGCCGCCTGCCTAATCTGCGGGTAAACAACTTAATCTTAATCTAAAACTAAAACTTAGCGTTGGCCTGCCTGGTGTCCCTCATGAGACACAAGCACGAGATAAAGATTACACTTACAAAGCCGTTTCCATCTTAATGGAGGCACTGGAGAGTCCAGCAGGTTCACTATTCACTACTCAATGGAATCTGGAACTGAATTCTGAATGAGTGTAATCTTCATCTTCTTTTCGGTATTCCAGTTCTTCAAAGGAGAAATTTGAATTCTTAAGACACGACAGACAGCAGACGGGCAGAATCGCTACCAGGATTAGGAATTCAAAGGATTCTTCTAAGCTTCTTGTTCTGAAGGATCTTCTTCTCAGTTTTCATTCATTCATCGAAGATTTTCTTTTTCTCTGTCAAAGACGGAAAGCGAATGCGAAACCCTTTCATCTTGAGGGCCGGCTGATCTTTGGTGTGGTGTGATATCGTGTTTGCTGAATCTCGGAACAGAATTGGATCTCTATTCAGGTTACACAGCGCAACAACGCAGTTGAAATGAAGAAGATGCGATGGGGAAGATTATTTTCTAGCAGACTGGAGACTTGACTTCAATCTTCTTCAATGCCCAACAACATTCTTCCATTATCATCTGTTTGCGCTCCAGTTTCAGTTTCAGTTCCAGAGTTCCAGTTGCGTTCTTGTTGTCCTGCCCTGCCTTGTCTGTTCTTGTTCTTCGTCTTTGTGCTTCCTTTTCAAACACGGCATGGCACTGGAAACTTTATTTATCATCTTCCACTGGAATTTCCAGAGTTCGCCGTAGCACAAAAGAAGCAAGTAGGAGTGTACTCAAGCTGTCCGGATTCTCGTGGGAATCACCGAATAATAAAAGAAGTAACAACACGTCGACGTCGACGAAGTCGTTGTACTGCTGAATAAAACTAGTCAGTGCTCAGTATTCGTACAGTATTCATTGCTGATATGGAACAGTGATAGCGTCGAGCGTCTACCGTGAGTGGGGAAGTGCAGCGGAGTCATTTATAACACCAATAAATAATCGAGACGGAGACAAGATACGGAAAATACGGATGCGACACGCCAGCAAGGAACTGCCTGACTCGACTCCAGTCGCTCCATAGCGGATTGAATCCCATTAATCATCGGGCCGGGCTACGCCACGCCACGCGAGATCGTGATTGAGTGAATATTTGGTCTGGTATAGTGGGTGGTAGCTTTAGTTTAGTAAGTTATTACCAATAGTCAATTTTACCGACCGATAAAGATAAGAAAACGCCTAATGCCACGCCAAATTCGATTTACCTTCTTGCAGCCGGCGGTCGTGGTCGCGGTTGTTGGCGTTGGTGAGGGATCAATCAATACTCGGCCTCCGCCACCAAGACGATTTTTTGTACTATTTGGCTCATCCGCCCGTCTTACAGCAGCAGCTGGAGCGTCAGCGTCGGGGCCTGTGTCGTTTTCGCCACAGCCACAGTAACTTTGATCATTATCGTCCTCGTTCTCGTGATCGGGATCATCATCATTATCTGTGCCTGCCTCTGCCTCGTCTTCTTCTTCTTCTTCATCTGGTAAGTGATTAAATAAAAGTCAAATCAATTGATTGGACAAAGTCAGGCTCAGTCACGGCACGGGCTGGCCTGGGCTTTTATCTCTTATCTATTGCAAGACGAAGGCGGGTCATTATCTTTATTGCCTATTTCACATGGCGTTGGCGGTTGTTCCCGTTTCCCGTGCCATTAACCATTAGCCTCAACTCATTACCGGTCGCGGGTCGCGAGTCGAGTCACAACTCGTGGAATGCCTGCGAACTGATCACTGGTCACTGATGGCTTGTTTACTCTTTCTCTGTCAGGCTCTGTGGACTGCAGCAAAGGTAGACTGCACTGGGCTTGGGCGAAGGACGATTGAAATGAATCAATCGGATGTTCTCTAGCTTTCAAAGCCACAGCATGACCACGAATGGCGAAATGGCAATAATAAAAAACATCATTACGCATTAATGTGCTTGCTGTACGCGCACCAGCGAGCAACCCGTTTGAAGTTTGTGATTGGATCGTGGATCCTGAATTGAATCCTACCGACTGATGGTAAAAGTGGAAAACTTTGGTAGATTAAATTAAGGCCATAAAACCATTCTGCTTGGGCTGGACCGAGACCACGCCAAAGCCCGGCACGTGGCAGTCCACCCGAACCATCAAAGTCAACTTAAAATTATGTCCCATCACAACCAGACAGCCACGACGCTAATGGTAATGACTTCCTGCAACTAATGACTGACTCGTCCACTCGATTAACGTAATTACCTGCCACTGATCTCAGCTCGCTCTCGTCCACCTCCTGAATTCGCTTCCCTTCAGCGTCCTCCACGCGCCGCTTCAGGACGCCGATGACGGAGTGCAGTTCTGTCAGTCGGGCTTCATAGCTCTGCGCCTGCAAGTAGAGACTGGACTCGACGTCGCTCCGCACGCGGTCTTGGATGGAGCGAAACGTCTGCTCATAGCGGTATTTTTCCGTGGAAACTTTTCGAAGCTGAGATTTTAGCAGTGTGATTTCCTGTCGCAGGACTTCTTCGGTCGACGCGGGCATCGACGTCGACGAAGTGGAGTTGTTGTTGCCGGTCGGAGAAGTCGTGGCCATGCCGCCGGCGCTGCCCGTCCCGCTGGTGTTATTGTTCATCGAAGTCGAGCTCGAACTCGTAATCTGCAGCACACAAGACAAGAAAAAGAAAAATAATTTAAGGAATAAAGCAATAAGAAACCAATACAAAAATGCGAACGAGTGCGAAGATTTTCAATCAGTATTCAGGCAACGTTCATCCTCGGTTAGCGGTTTCGGCCGGCCCTGTTTCAGGCTCAGCGTTTTCATGTTTTCAATTTTCGGTATTCTCATTTTCCTTTACACGTCACGTATAGAAGAGTTTACGAGATTCGATCTGACAGCGCCGACCACGCCAAGCATGCGAACGGTAGTCAGAATAAGTCGATAAGTGCCATGCCAGTGCCGTCAGCGGAGCATTCAAGCACTGTTTTGTTGACAGTTCGCAAAGCGAAAAACTCGAACTCGAGGCTTTGCTTGGCCCAAGTCAAGCCTCAGGTGTGCAAAATTCAAGCCGAGCCGAAAAATTCCTATCGCATGTCAAAATTGCATTAAAAATCGTGCCGAGCCTGTCCTCGTTCAAGCCAAGTAAAACACCGCTACTCGTTGCTGCTGTTACTGTGGGTAAGAATTTCAATTCAGAGGAAGCGAGAGGCGATGGTGATAAACGTCACCACTCTTCTCTTCTGGTCTTCGCGTGAAAAAGCCGCTGGATTATTTATTTACGGTATTATTAAATGTGTTTAGTTGCCCGTGGCCTGGTGTGGCCTGGACGAACTCCAACACGGTTTACAACGCATAAAACACGTAATCGGACGCGTACGCGTACAAGAAGAGCAGAGTAAGAGTTTTGTGCTTTGTCTCAGCGCAGCAGCCTCTTCGTCTTCATCCTTCTCGTGCTCGTCGTGTTTTGGAATTCAAAGTGGGAACACGCAGTCTGGGTCGGTCGGTCGGTCGTCTCGCGACAAGATACAAGACAAGTAAAGTAAGACAGACAAGACAAGACAATCCAGTTTCGCCAGTTTGCAGTTGTTCTCCATTTGTAAGCTAATCAGGCAGGGCAGACACGTTCAGCCGTTCAACCTTTCAGGCAGCCAGCCTCCTGCGCCCGTGTCTGCCTGTCTAATCTTTGATACGCCTGGTGAATGTGAATATTTATATTACACAAGTGTATACAATCCACAATACACGGCAGGCACACGGCCACACGGTCGTTGGTCTAAAAATACCGTCGCGTCGTCAGCAGATCTCAAGTATGCTGGCAAAGGATGTGGATCTTTGCGTGGCCTGGCCCGGCCTGGCTTGGCCTGTGATGTGGTGGTAAAGAGTTTGAGAGCTGAAGGGGGATAAAAGTCAAGACCAGAAAACCCGAAAATCGAAGATAAACACGCGCGGCGCGGCCTGGCCGCATGCGAATGAGTAAATATTCGTGACTCGTGCCGCGCTGTGCATCGCCTGCTCGTCTAGATGGAAAATTGGCTGTCCCGCTAAATTGGGAAGTAAATGGCAAATGGGTTATTATTCTGCCTGCGTTTCGATATTTCGTCAATATTTGCTATTGTGCCCGTGTTTGCTCGTGTTTACATTGAGAATTGGCTCGGAATTGCTATTGCATTGCAGTCGAATCGCATATCGCAATTGGCAATTTCGCGAGCTCGACGGAAATTCGCGTTCGTATTCGCATTCCCTGAATTGGTAATAAGCTTTTGTGTTTTGTGTGTGCGAATTCCAGATCAAAAGGCGGTGTGGAGAAGAAAGCAGCCTGCCTGCAGTCGAATTTTATGGTTGGAAATGGGATGGCGAGCTGATGCCGCTGGTCGTGGAAAAGGAAAAGAGAAATGGTCCCTGAAGGGAGCTTACGAACGAGCACGCGACGTAAACAAAAGAACCTGAACTAAGAATTCAAATTTGCAGCCTCCAAGTTTTATTCTGCCGTTTCAAGACCAGTATTTTAGCAAAATCCGCTGCTCTGCTGAAATTTTACACGCCAAAACCTTGACGAAATATGAAAATTATTTTTAGCCAACGCCAACAAGTCTCTTGACATTTAATCTCGTTAATGAAAGAAGGAACTCATCGGAGCTCTGCTGTCTGCTCAGTCTGCTTGGCGCCCACCCGCCCGCGTTCTTAATCCGACCGTAATCCAATCAAAACCTACGTGCTCCGCTTCTGTCGTAATCTTAAAAGTAAAGTAAGTGCTTACCATTATTTTTTATGCCCCGTTCCAGAATTTGCATTCATAATCTGATTGTATCTCGTTTGCGTTTACGTTTGCATTTACTGTATTGCTATCGCTCTTTTGCTTCCAGGAACCGTGCCCGGTTTATGACGCAGTTAAGCATAAAAGTAAACTGAATTCCAAGTGCTTGATTAGCCTTTAGCGGCTGGCCTCGACTCGGTGGTGGCCTTATTATGCTGATTGTTGTTGATTTTGATGAATCTCTGAACTGAATTCACATCACGAAAAACTGGAAAAACACGACACAACGCACGCAATTCGTCTTGTATCCAGGATTATGGGCTGAAAGGCTGGTACTCCGGCTCCAAAGAATTGCCGTAAGCAGCTAATTGATCATTTCTACTTTTCTCGCAGGGCAGCACGCGAATGTGACAAGCTGTCTTGTTACTGGATTTAATGAATTACTTTCCGAATTAGTGGCCGGAGAACAAAACGCAAACGCCCAAGAGTATGCGGCCCAGCAGGAGTCAAGTCAAAGACCACAGAAAACGCCACAAATAGGATTTAGAATGTGAACACGCTCACGGCACTGCTGCAGTGAACCCGCAGAGATGAAGAATTCCAGCACGAGCGCACCGAACACAAGTCAATACAAGACTGGCGAAAGGTTGGCCTGAAACCCGGGTTTTCATGTATTCACAGAAGAATAGAAGACTCGTTGCTTTTTCGTACTTCGCTTTACTACGTCGTACGAGTACATAAAATACGAATTTCTGGAGTACGAGCACGCTTTCTCTGCTCTGCCTTCTGCCACGCTGCTGGAGAGCATTCCATTCCACTTCTAGGCCAGGCAATGCAGTATGTCGTCCACCGACCCGAATGCGACTAGACTTCATGCCATGAATGATCATTGCACAAGCTTCGGGTGAGCGTTGAACAATAATAATCGAGTTGCTCAACTTTTCACAATAAAATGGATTTTATTCGCTTTCTTTTGCTTTCTCGTTGCAATTGCAGGTTTCTTGCAAACTTCTTTCTACTTCTTTTGTTTCAAGATCCGGCCAAGATTGCGTTCACGTGTTGCCTCTCGCGTGCTGCATTGCAAAACTCGAACGAGCAACTCGGCCAGGCAGAAGCTTTGAATAAATTCTAGCTTAAGCCTGGGATCGGTTCTCCGATGGATCAGAATTTCAGAGTGCAGAATTTGCATGTATGAAGAAGGTTTGAAGGGATTTTGATGTGCTTGAGCGAAATCCCAGCCCAGGTTCACGTTTCTTTTCGTTTTTACGCCACATTACATTGACAAACCGCATTTCATTTCAGGGCGAACAGGGCTGAAATGTTTTTTTTTGTTTATGCAGGCAGCAAGCTGTCATTCTGACGAGGACGAGGCGAGATCCAGCACGAGTACGAATTGTGTATGACACGCGACAGCCAGCCGCAGTCAGAGGACAGTCATTCGCGAATTTATGATTACCAACGAAGCCTGAAACCAACGAGCCGTGTCATAATGGAAATGACGCATTTGAAGCATTTGGCATGACATGCAACGTGAAGATGAGTGACAGGACTCCATTTAGATGAAAAATACGTTACACGCAAAACAGGAGTAAGTACGTATATGCGTCGCGAAGTGCCATGCGAATTCATAGTGTTAAATACGTATTTTGATGACGAAAAGATGAAATCGCACTTTGCCTGAAGTTTTCTCCTTGTTCTAAACAAAACTCATAAATTCGCATTTCGCGACGCGCGTTACGCGATTTTGTCTGCATTGTCGCACTCAAACGATTATTTTGGGATTTGTCACATTTTGCGAATTGCGAATTGCTTGTGCTTTTCGCGAACATGAAATATGAATTATGAAGAAGACAATTCCATTTTATTCTTGTTCGCCGAATGAATTTGCAAAATGCATTCGCCTTCGCCTGTGCAGAAATTGAGAATGTGAATATTCATTTCATTCAGGAGAAACATCATAAAACACTTTCAGTTTACAACTCGCAAAAATTCTGCGAATCTCCTGTGCCTTCTGACTCGAGTTCCGAGTTTTCTGCAATAAAATTGCGAGTTTCCTGCGTACTCAATCTGAAATAAACCTTTCATGTGAAGGCAATAAAAACGAGAAGCGAGCGACGAGCCGAGCCGAAGCAAAGACGAGCTCTTCGTTGTTTTATCTTTTCTTCAAACGACTCATGCGAGCTTGCAGTTGCACTTTTATGAATGTACCATTTACTGAATTTTATGAAATTAATTTTAGTGCCGGGTTTTGTCAGATGGAACGCTGGAAGTTTGCAACTTGGAGACAACAATTTTAATCTCGTTCCAGGCGAGGCTAGTACAGTGGAAGAATTTTCCAGCCAGCAGCCGTCAGCGCAGGCAGAAGTCAAGATTATCAAGATTTTATTGTGATTGAAGCACTTCGTCATTGGAGTGGCAGTCCTTCCAGGAGAAAGATGGGAGAGAAAGATGATAAATCTCATCTCCAGCGTTCTTCAGGTACTCCAAAGTCTATTCCAGAATTCTAGCCGTCATATTTCTCTTCCAGGAACACGCAACAGCTGCAAACGGCAAAGAGTTGTAAACTAAACTTCATCTCATCTTCTCATCATAATTAAGAATCTCTTGTGTTCTCTTTCTCATCTTCTCCAGCACCAGTCTCCAATGTACCTCCACTCTCCAGTCTGCAAACAGTGCACAGTGACAAGTGGCCTTGTTTTGATTAAAGGCATCGAGCGTGAAGTGTGAAAGATGAAACCAGCAGCCAGCTACCGTCGAGACCCATTTACCAAGACTCGGAGGACCAGGACCAGAGCCAAATTAGGTCGGTGTCGGTGCCACTCAAGTGACAGATTGTAGCAGCTTAGTTTCAGCTTTATCTTCATTTTCATCTTCTGCTTGTCGTGTCTCGGTGCCTGTGGGCTTGGTGTGACTCCAGTCTTACAGTTACCGGTAATTGAATAGCTCTCACATCACATTTGTGCGGCGGGCCGATTCTAGACTAGTCTGAGTTGCCTGAGATTACTTCGTCCCATTTGGCTCAGGTGTGACGGAGGATGGAGCGGGGCCTGAAAATTGTAATTGGGTAATGGATCCTGTCAATGTCACCTTCCATGGACAGAGCTTAAGCTCCGTCTTTGCTTAAGCTTAGTAAGAACTTTGTATTGGAATTTTGGGACGGACCAACCGCAAGCCGCATTTGATGGAAGAAGTAAATAATGCGTAATTTTTCTCATCAGAAAATTCCACTGCAGTGCTGCTGCATCAAAAACACACTGCGACTGGCGACTGCGTTGCATTTCTTTGGAATTCCGGCGATCAGCGACCACTTTTCCTTATGGAAGTCAATTCAAGTCAATGGACGTCAAGTTAATGGACGCTTGTAGTCAGTCCGATTATAATTAGAAATTCCTCAACACAAAATTCCCCAAGCCAAGGCAAATATTCGAATATTCCAATTCATTGCAGTTTAATTCGAGCTTATCTTCAAGACGGACACGGACGGACGTTCGCCGATTCACGAATCGATTCACGATCACTGTCTCAGACTCTCAAGTAAAGATGATGAAATTCGGGTTGTGGCTTACCCTGGCGTGCGCAATCGCCTTGCTGCTGATTCTCGAAGCTCCAGGTAAATGCAGCTTTAATGCTTTAATACAAGTACTGAGAACTGAATAAGTTATAACATTTTGGCTATTGGCCATTTTTTCAATTTTAGCTACCGAAGGCTACTACGGCGGTTGGACTCGACTTAAAGGCGCTCTACGATCGTACAAATGCGAGTCGTACTGCTACGGGAAAGCTGGTGGGGACGCGGACTACTACGTCAGTGACTGCTGCAAGGGGCAAGGCTACTACTACGGCGGGTATTGCGCCCCGGATGGAGCCGCCTACTGCCGACAGGGGTGAGATCTGTCACAACTGCATAGCTCATCCTCAGATTGACTAATCAATGAAATAAAACCGATTTGATTTGCAATGTCCTTCAATTTTAAGCATTTCATGATTATCTCATTCTTCCATTATAAATGCCAGGCGGTAATTTTTATGTGCTGCGTTGTGTTTTCCGGGAAATTGTGGGTATCCTGAAGGAAAACAAGCCCGAAAAGGAAGGAAAACCAGATCTGACTTTTTCCTGCTACAATAAAACAAGCGTGCGCTGTTGAGTCAGTTTCTCAGTTACTTTTAAATACAGAAATTAATCGGATCGAAATTTCTGCGCTACGCCACATCATCATGAAGTCGTTCTGCATCATCCCAGCCTTGGTTATCGTCGCTCTATTCGCTTTGGCGGTTCCTGACGGTATTTATAACATCTCTTCTTTTTGCCACGAATTCCAGTTTTCGGTCCAGACTAAATGTTACAGGCTCGCTTCTGAATCATGCTTTTGCTTTTCACAGGCGCTGAGGCACGAACTCCTGGCTACGTGCGCCACTGCAATCTTGTCTGTGCCCACGGCTCCGGGCGTCACAACCAGCAAATTTCGGCGTGCTGCAAGGGTCGTGGGTTCCGCCAGGGAGGATACTGCTTGCCTGGCCATCTCGCGTATTGCGGAAGGGCAAGAAAGTAGACTCACCGACGCCTGAAGGTCTGGACTCCTCTTCGAACACTGGAAATTTTGTCTTATGCATAAATTCTATGAAATTCTTTGGAAGGTCATGCCAAATCTGCAATCTTCTCTCTCTGCGCAATAAAATCTGAACTCACTGGTGTTGGTTTCAGTTTTTCAAGGTCATTTCAGTTAGCAGGCTATTCACGTTCCTGTATTTATCGCTGCTAAACACAAAATTAGCATTTCCACGAACCACAAACAAGGAACAAGCAAGACAAGGTAACTTTTCATGTGGTGGTAGAACGAGTGGTGGGCAATCGTATGAGCAAAATGTGCAAATTGGTGTGAACTAATTAATACTGCCCATTAGTAGCTAAGAAAAGAAAGATGAGGTTCTTCAAATTACGCATTCGCGGAATTGTACTCTTTTTCATTCATCTGCCACGGTAGACTGAAAATATAAACTGGCTGTGACTGGAAAGAGCGGGGCAGTCTACATTTAACATTTGACGAATTTATGTGAGCATCAAGTCAAGTTGCCCAAAGTCCAAAATTCAGCTACGCAAAATGAAGTGGACACGAGCGCTTGGTCCGCTTAGTGTTTACTCCTTCATCGCAGTGTTGCTTTTCATTTCGCTCTTTCTGGTGCCAGGTTAGGAAAAATCGTGGATATTTCGAGTACGGAGTCAAGAAACCTTAAACTTAAACTTGTCTTCAATTGCAGAGTCCGACGCCCAATTTGGCAGACGGCCTGAACGACGCTGCAGCCGCGAATGCAGATTCGGACGGTCAGGACGCAACAATCAGGCTGTGGACCGCTGCTGCAGAAGCATCGGCTTCCGCGAAGGAGGCTACTGTCTGGGTGCTGGAGGAGGCGATGCGTATTGCGGGCGAGCAGGGCGCGGTTGAAGAAAATCACCATACGAATGAGACAATCAAATTAATTTTAAGCGTAGCGTAGCTGAAATTTCCAACTTTGGCTGTTATAAGAAAAAACATCCATCCAGCGTGGCGTCCAACACATGATCCCAATTAATTATATAGCTTGTTTTAGTCAATTTAATTTGACTGAGCTGTTTACTTTGTTGCAAAAATGAAAGGCCCAAATTGATTAAGTCGATCGAAGTTTACTCTTCCAACAAAACAAGGTCAGAATACATATTTGATAGTAATCAGCAATTACGTTAATTTGAAAATGAATTGCTGCCATTCAAGTGAACTAGCAGAATCGCAATCACTCGTAAAACACGTCAAAAACGACAGGCAAGGCACATCACAGGCGCAATTGTCTAAATTCGGAGTAACCAACAATGGAATCTAAATCAGTGGCACCAACACCAGCTCCTTCAGATCCAGTCACTAAACCAGGTGCAGCACTTCAATCATCCGAACAACTGCTGTTGGACACCTTGAAATGGCCGTTTTTGAACGTCAGGATTCTCGGATACTCAGTTCTGCGTCCAAGTTCAAGCCCAAGTCAGCTCCCTCGAGTCTCCTCCAGCTTCGACTCGGCTCTGGTCACTCTTCCGAAATGGTACGACCCACATCGTCAGTACCCCAACGTCTTGATTCTTGCCATGTTCGTCTGCAATCTGGTTATGTACAACTTGATGGACCCCGCTGACATCCCTGGGAACCCGACGGAGCGGCTCGTGCTCTTCGTGTCCAGCGTTGTCTCCTGCTACACTGGAGTCGTGTACCGGCTCCTTGCGAATGCGTACGCCGGCTCGGTGCTCCAGTTTTGGGGACGGACGTGCAAATTACTAGAGGATATTCACGGCGATTTGGGCCTCGACTTGGGCTTCGATCTGTTCAAGGAAGCGCGTCGTCGTCTCCGGAATCAATTCTTGCTGTACTACGCGTTAATGTGCCTCCAAATCGCGATTGTCGGGATCATCTTCCCAATCGTCGCCTCCATCCAGCGCCTTCAGTATTTCGAGTCTGGGGAAATCAATCTTGTATACATTTCCGCGGTCTCCGTCTGGCTTCTGCTGCTGAATTCGCACATTTGCCACTGCATTTGGATGACGGGCTTCATGCGAGTGTACGAATGCTGCCTTGGGCTCGTGAAGCAAAGGCTGGAGGAGTACACGCGTTCTCAGCGTACAATCACGCAAATAGAAGCCTGTATACGAGCGTACTATCGAATCGAATCCGCCGTGCAAGACTTTGATGCTTACTTTGGCAAGAGGATCCTGATGGACGTCCTCCTCGCCTCCGCGTATACGATCATGTACGCTTTCAATTTCCTGGGGGACGTCATCATGGCACTCAACGCCACGGCGTTCGCGCCTGAGATCCTCTTCAGAGTGGTCGGCATTCTGCCAGTGCTTCTGCTTCACATGGCCGCTTTGTACGACGTCGGAACTGCGGCTTCGGGCCTGACGATAGAGGCAAACGGAATTCTACGTGTGCTTCAGCGAATTTCGACGTCGATGGAGACCGAAATCGGTGGCGAAGGTCATGAAGGCATTGGCAGCGTCAGCATGCAGATGCAGATTCACACGTTAATGTCCAGGATTTCGAATCAGCCACTCGAACCGAGTCCTGGAATGTATTTTCGCCTGAATCGGCACCTCATCACAAGCATTGGATCGGCGATAACAATGTACTTGATTATTTTAGTCCAGTTTCGGAATGCAGACGGTGGCAGAGACGGGCCCGTCCCTCCTCCGGCGTGCAGTTGCAATTTTCTTCACCGTGAAAGTCATGCATCTCCGTTAAATGACACCATTAATTAAATTAAACAGCTGCAATTAAATTATTACTAGATTCTAGTTTGTTTTACTCAAGACAGGGTAGAATTCACATCTGCATTGCATTTTGCATCAAAATACAGGACTCAACAAAACTTTTATTCGTGTTCGTGTTCTCGCGCTTTTGTAAGAATGGAAATTTTGTCTGACTGCCTAACTAAAACACACGGCCACAGCATTATTTATAGAATCTACGCTTTTACTTTTGCTGTTGCTGCATGTGTTGGCTTGAGACTCCATTCGGGACCATGCTCGAGTTAGAAAAGCGCCCTGTTTCTTGGGGCGGGACGAGAAGGACAATTTGCGGACTCTGAAACTGGTGGTGCTGGTTCGGAGCCTGTCGATGGAAAATCCATACTCAATTATAAATCATAACTTGAACATAATTTTAGTTCAATTCATTATCACTTGCATTTGCATTATTTCGACAACTCTTTTGATTCTCATGCTCGGCTCCAGTGAAGACGAGTGCTGAGGCTCCCATCTGAATGGCCACATTTCGCTTCGAGACTTGGCCTTGGCCTCGTGAATGCGAATGCGGCTGCGATAGAGAAGCCTTCCACGACGAAGAGGATTGCCTCGGCAGCGGCGGTGTGAACGGAATCTGGACCTCTGGAATCTCGCGTTCGCGTTCCCTGATCGTTCTGTACATGCTACTGCCGCCGCCAAAGCCGCAACATGAGTATACAGGAATATCGCTCGTGCTTGTGCCCTTGCTCTTGCACTCCAGAACTTTCCGCTCTGCTTGGAAACTTGCGTCAGACACCGGGAGCTGAAACCACGTGGCAAGGATGTACTGCATCTGGAAGGCGTGCTGGAGGCTGAAGTCAGGAGACGCTGCTGCTGCTTGGGTCGCCGTCGGACGCAAGAAAGCACTAAAGCAGGGCGTAAGCTCATTTGCAGCAGCGCCAGCCGATGGAAGAATAATCGGCCCTCTGTGGCGGTGGCTATGAGTCGTGTATGATTCACTTGGTTGTGGCTGTGGCTTTTCACGCTTCCGCCCGCTGTCAAGAAAGATGTCGTCATCGATAATTTCAGGCTCGTCGTCGTCGAGAAGCTCGTCCTTCAAGTTTGATGGTTCTGCAGCCGGTGCGGCCGGTGCCGGTGGCTGAGGTCGTGGAACTTCTTGTTGGCTCATCTGTAATTAAACATTTTTCGTTCAGATTCAGCCGGAAATTCAAATAGAGAATTGAGAACAGCAAACCTTTGAGTCACAGAAGAATTTGTCTGTCAAGTGACTTTGACCACTTCGACGCTTGTGTTTGTGCTCTAAATTCATTTCCTGTTGGGGTTTTACGTAGCTCGACGCGGCACGAATTCCGTTGCCGTCACCTTCGCCATTCGTGCCCACGCCCACGTCCCCATTTAGCTCGGGCAGTCTTTCTTTTTTCTGGGTCCAATTCAAAGGCTCAGATTTTGTTTGACTGACCACGCCAATGCCATCACCAATCCTGCCGCTGCCGCTGGAGTGATCCTTGCCCTTCGCCCGAAAGGTCCCTTCTTTGCCGTTGCCGGCCCGATTATTTTTAATGTCGTCTCTGAAAGCAACGCGGAAAGGACACTTTTGAGCCAAGTGGCCTTGACCTCGAAACGTCGGAACAAATTGGGTTTAACTTGCCTTGTCTTTGCCTCGCGCAGGCTGACGCTGACGCGTGGACTCGGGCCGGGCAACTTGACGGGAATGCACGTCTTCACATTGTGCGGTTTCTCCACGATTTCTCGAGATCGAGCGCGGGCATCTTCCGCGGGCAGAAGCTGCAATGTGAGAAGAATGACAAAAAATTTAGAAAAAAGCTCGTCGAGTCAATTCATGAAGCCTGGCGTAAAAGTCAAAGTCAGAGAAACTTACGCCTTTGCCGAGTCCATTCTGCTTCCACTTTTTCCACCAATCCTCGTACGAACTCCTTTTGCTCCGCACGTGAATGTTCTTGGACTCGTTTCCGAGAATCATCAGCGGACTCCGAACTCGGCCGTACTCAACAGGCTGGAATGCTTTCTGGTAGCTGCTGCCCACGACGTACTTCTCGTAAAGTTCCAGCTCGCAGGGGTGGCGGACGACGGTTCCGTCCATTTTGTACAGCGTCTTGGCGTAGCCGATGGGGTACTTCATCCGGTCCTGAATTACTGATATGACGGCCCTCATATTCTGTTTCCGTGCTGGTGGAATGTGGATCAGGGCTGGCGGAAGGGATTCGATGCCATTCCGGTACACGTAAATGTTGATTGACTTCTCGATCCGTGTTTGGAGGTCAGTCATGTAGCGAGAAGGGATCGAGACTCGGTGGAGGCGCGATTCTTGTTGCTGAAGGTAGCGGTAACGGCTCCTGATTGGATTCTCGTGACTTGACGTCGTTGTGGCTCCCACTTGCCCGTTTCCTGATTGAGGTTGCAGTTGAGGCTTCACCAATATTTCCAGTTCTCCATCACCTTCGCTGTCTTCGCTGCCTTCCTCGTCGTACGGCTCGTTATTTTGGTTTTGATCTTCCAGCTCCTGATCCGCGCCCACGTCCGTGCCTTCAGCGTCGACGTACCCATCGCCGTTCTGCTCTGGTGACTCCGGCCGTCTGGGTCGTGGTCGTGGCGTGTCCTCCGGCATATCATCGTGAAGATAGGTGCACGTCGGTGTTGAGTAAACTGGTTGAAATGCGCGTGCTTTGGAGATTACGGCCGTTCGTTTTCGATCAATCAGTCTTGATCCTCTGCCCTCACTTCCGCTTAGCTTGGCCCGGCAATACATACAGCACGGCTCCTCCACGCTGTGATGACAGTCACCGGCGTCGTAACGTCTGGAGTCTTGCTCTGGCTCCCGTGGTCGCGGTTGCTGTGGCTGTGGAGGAGGCGTGTACACCATTTTTCGTGGCGTGAGCACAAACTTGGTCGAGTACTCTTTTTCCAGCTGATCTGACTCCGGATCGCCGTCACCGTTACCGTCACCATCCGCGTAGTCTTCATCGCCATCGTCAAAATTGGCTCCGCCATTGGTCACTGAAGGGAAGAGTTTCGTTTTGAACGCTAGCGGCGACTTGCTCCTGCTCTGCTTGTTGAATGATCCAGTGCCAGTGTAGACCCTGGTCGATGTCGAAATAGGCTTGCCGTTGCCATTGCAACTTCCCACTCCAGCCGGGCCTTTGGCCATCATTCTTGCGGCGCGCCGACACTTTGGACAATCACAGCCCGGGTTGATGATGACTCCATTGCTGGTCCTCTGCTGCTGCTGGATAATGGATGATGCTCCTGATAGTCCAGCCACGGGCACGCCAACGCCGCCAATCACTGAATTCCTGACGAGAGTGTTGCGCTGATTAGAAGATTGCATTGCTCATCAGAAAATTTACTAAACTGACTGGACTGAAACTTAGCGTAGTCTGGCAAAGCACTGGAGGTGGAGTTAATGACAAAGGCTAGTTAATTGTTAATTGCTAATTCCTCAGTTAAGTTAACGTGAGTGCGTATAAAAAAATTACAAAGAGAGCACCAAACCTGACCCGAGGAGTTTCCAACTTACTCTTGATGGAATTACTGTGACTGTGAGTGAGCTGAACTGATTACGATGAAGATTCGATGAATAATTACCGGCACGGCGCAGGGAGCCGGTAATTAATTTAGAGAATTGCGAAATAAACTGTATGCATGCGTTCACGGAATTCAGTTGTTAACGCAATGCACTGCTATGCAGCGCCGCAAAATTTTCTATGAGCATTTGCTTTTGCTAAATTCAAAGTCTTGCCATGACGTTGGCTGTGCTGTGCTTCGTGATCTTTGTGCGATCTTTGCATTGAATTCATGGCGTAAAGCGGAATTCCGTGAATCGTGAATTTTCTAACATTATCAGCTCGTAATTATGAAATTGCAGTTAATTTGTAGCGAGACTGTGCCTGAAACGTGAATTTAACTGAATTCGTAATTAAATCGTAAATCCAGCGAAATGGAGCATACAGTCATCGCATTCGGAGCCCCAATCGTAAGTCGCCTGCATTCGATTTACTGCTAAGCTAATTCCCTTCATCATAAGCTGATGGGATTGATATGAACTACCGCTGAATGTGTGCCCGCAGATTCTGGACGCCGCCACCTTCCTGTTCATTCCACCACTCGCCTGCTCCGCCGGAATCTTCACTGAACACTACGCCGCCGAGCTTGGGTATGGTGGAGTAATGCTGACGATCCTTGCGACTGTGCTTTTATCTGTGGTAATTTACACGTGGGCCATGGACTGTGTGTACGACATGATCAAGGAGCCCGGCAGGCGCTGGCGAATTTGGCTGGTGAGTGTCCAAGTTCCAATTTTTATTATTAGCTGATTCCCGATTGCTGCTGTTAATCAGGAACTCTTTATTCTCGTCTCGCAGGTTCTGATTATTCTGAATTTCGTGTACACCTTCTGGAGCGCAATCGCGTGCATCAAGTCTTCAACTAATTCAACGTCGTCATTTACCAAAGGTCTCGGATCGACGGTGTTTGGGTGTCATCTTACCTCCATCGCGTTCCACATGCTAAAATTTTCTGCGTTTATATACTTTTTCTTCATGTTTACCGAAGAAGAACTGCCTTAAATGATTAATGTTCTATTATCAAAACATCTGCTATGCTGAGTGCCACTTAATTGCGTTTATGTTGTGCCTTTGTCTGATTTGATTCGTCGTCCTTTCTTCAGCATTTGGAATGAAAGCGGCACTTTAATTGCATAAATATTTCATCCATCTCACCAGGCCAAGATAGAGCGGTGTTATCCATCGCCTGTCGAGCAAAGTAGTTTTTCATGTTCTAATAACTAGTAAAGTGGTAAAGTAGATGAGGAGGGCATGTGAACGAAAACGAGCCCTAGCTTTAAGTTTTGCACAATCCACGCCCAGGCCAAGCCCACTTCAACCGGCAGCAAGTAACGGCCAATTTTCTCAATGCAGGAGCCAATTTCGGAGCGCAGTGTGGGCCAAGCCCTGCAGGCGAGTCGCCGTGACATCCTCTACCCATTGTTCCCGGTGATGGCAAGTATGAATTTGGCTGCTCGAGTCGGAAGAACCCTGAAAATCAGTGTTTCAAGATATCTATCGATTTCTATCCGACCAAAAAGTCATATCTCCGATTTTTAAAAAATCCAAAAAATGAAAGGCCAAGGCCGCAAACGTTGCCGTATATTTCATTTCCACCGGATTCCACGTAAAAATGAAGTCAAAGATTGAATCCACACACACTGTTGAGCGCAGTTGGGATTTGCCCCCAAGGCCCTCTTTTCAGCCCGTAGGCTCCGGCGAGGAGTTAGTTCCGGTTCTGATATTTGAATTAATTCTTTCAAGTCCTCCGGTTGAAGCGGTGGCAGTGAGGAGTTGCTCACACATGGAGATCCAAGATGCCTTGAGCTGATTAAAATTGAGGAGGTCGTCGCTCAAAGCAAGTGACCGCTACCAGGTTTCAGCTAAGTGCTAATTTGTTATTGAGAAGACTCCTCGCTCCAATAAATGGTGAACCAGAAAACGAAACAAGAACGACAAAATAAGCACGTACATCACCTAACATTACTCGTTACAGTAGCAGGACATTGATAATCGTATCTGTGATGATGAAGGCAGCAAACATGTACAGATCTTTGTCCCAGTGTCCCATGAAACCCATTCCAATCTTGAATGGTCGAAATCTATTCAGGACTAGGCGATCAAACGTCTGACGATGCCCTTTAATTTCTTTGGCGTTGATGAGCAAGGAAACAGATTCTTCGGTCGCCATCCAAGGTCTTTTCAGCACGTACGTAAAATGGATGACGAGTATGGCGGAGTAAAAG
>WIXG01000597.1:0-34304 GCA_009869945.1 Mesaphorura yosii
TCGGTCATCATAACCCAAAGGTCAAGATCTTGTAGCATGCGTTTATTGACTTTATGATATCTTTAATTTCCAGCCTTTTTGTTTCTCTCCATTCGGAGGGTATAAAAGCGCTGTTCAATAAATCAATCATTCAACTGATTTCAACACGTTATCAGCACGAATAAGCTCTCTGCTTCCTGACAACTGGGCCCGACTGGATCACAAATTGTCACTTCTGACAACTGGTCTCAAGTCTCACTTGCCCCAACACACTACGCTGGATCAAGTCTCACATCGAGTCTCAATCTGGCCGAGCTTCCGCACTCCTGGCCACAGCAAGACTCGCACACTTGACCCGTCTCACTTGTCTCAACAAATTCTCTCCTGAGAGGGACATCACGCCGGTTCTCACTAGCCCTTGCAAGACTGGCACTCTTGGTCTACAGCAAGTCTCTTGTACTTGCCTGCCTCAAATTTCTCACTTCGCCTCCTGTTAAATCATTCTACTGAACAACAAAAGGCTCAACATTGACAACTGGTTTCTACTACTGGCAAAATGATGACTACGCCACAACCAATAAACATTACCCAGCGTGTGGACACTTCTCATGTCTCTAAGTTAGGCGACAAGAATTATGAAGTCTGGAGATTTAAAATCACTCTTGTTCTTCGTTCTGCCAAAGTTTGGGATATCGTGACTGGTGACAAAATCAAGCCGACTGGAACCGGCACATCAGCGGACGTCACCGCCTGGAACGACAAAGATAACCAAGCACAGGCAATCATGGTCGCCACTCTGGATGATAAAAACACAAAACATGTTTACGCTTGCAGGACTGCCAAGGAGGTTTTCGATAAGCTAAAAGAGATTCACTCTGACAGCAGTGCACTGAACCAACAATACACAATGCAAGCATTCATGAACTTCACCCACAAGCCTGGTACTAAGTTGGAGGACTCATACATCGAGGTCGAGTCTCTGGCTCGTCACCTCAACGAGCTTGGAGCTGCCGTGAGTGACGTCATGACAGTCACTAAAATTGTCTCTGCAATCCCCAAGGCCCACGACGCCTTCAAGAAGTCTTGGGCAAGCGTTCCAAAGGCTGATCAAACAATGGCAAACCTCCTTGCACGCTTACGCATGGAAGATCTGGAAACTTCTGGAAACACTGCGAATGGAAATGGACCTCAACCGTCCATAGCATTCTATGGCAGCAGGCCGAGAAGACCCCAAAGGAAGCTAAACAGTCAACATGCGAAACCTTCTAAACAAAAATGTGAGATATGTGGAAGGATTGGCCACAACAAAGACAAGTGTCGGCAACACTTGACCTGCACGTTCTGCAGAAAGAAAGGTCACACAGTGGACAAATGCTATAAATTAGCAACCTGTGAGATCTGCAAGCAAAAGGGGCATATAAGCAAGCACTGCAAAGCGTCAGCGAGCAAAATAAATACAGACCAAAGCATGGCATTCGTCTCATATCCTCCCAAGGGTGTCTCAAAGCTGACATGGTTCAGCGACTCTGGATCCTCGGACCACATCTCAGGAATAGCCGACTGGTTTGACGAATATGTGGAATTCCCAAAACCTCGGCCAATAAGCATGACTAATAATGAGACTGTCGAAGCTTTGGGGGCAGGCACTGTCAAATTACAAGCATTAATCCAGTACAGATGGACGAGCATAACAATTTCTTCTGTACTCTACGTACCGGGAGCAGTAAATCTGTTCTCTGAGAGTAGAATGGCCGAAAAAGGATTCACAATTATCCGCAACAACGAAGAGACAATCTTCTGGCACAAGGATATGGATGGACCAGAAGCTGACTGCATCGATCGGATGTATATTATGAAATTTCGTCCTTTGCAACCATTCGCTCTTCTCAGCAATGCATCAAAATCCCAGCTGTGGCATAAGCGACTGGCCCACATTAACATCAAATATATAATGGACACAGTCAACAAGAAGGCAGTAACTGGACTGATACATGCACCTGGATTACGAAAGGATTTCGACTGCGAGGATTGCCATTATGGAAAGGAAACTCGCAAGCCCTTTCCGTCCTCGTCTGAGAAACATCGAACCAAACCTGGGGAGAAGATTCACGCTGATTTGGCCGGACCAATGCCCACCGCTTCATTGGGAGGAGCTCAGTACTTTTTGCTGTTAAAAGACGATTGTTCGGGATTTCGTCAAGTTTACTTCCTAAAACGGAAGGACGAGACTGCTAATTGCATTGAAGACTTCTTCACATTCATGGAAACACAGACCGGCAACAAGGTTAAAACGTTCAAATCGGATAATGGGACTGAGCTGGTGAATTCTACGCTGAAAACTTTCTTCAAGAAGCAAGGTATCATTCACGAAACCAGCGCCCCCTACTGTCCGGAGCAGAATGGCCGCATTGAGCGTGAGATAAGAAATTTAAAAGAATCAGCCAGAACAATGATGAAAGGCGGAAATGTTCCTGACTCATTTTGGGCAGAAGCAATCAGCACAGCCGTTTACATTCACAACCGGATGTTAGATAGCCAAAGCTCCGAGATCACTGCGTTCGAGCAAATCTTCAACAAGCGGCCAAGTCTATCGCATATCAGAACATTTGGATGTGAAGCTTACGCCCAGATCCCAAAAGAAAAACGTTCTGTCTGGGATAACAAAGCTGAAAAAAGCATCCTAGTTGGTTACGACTCCAATTCCACTCAGTACAGACTGTACAACAAGAACCATGGGGTCTTCATGGCTCGAAACGTTTCATTTGTGGAAGAGGGAGCTGACATGTTTCCTTCAGTGGAATCACTTCCAAAGGATGACGAAATCTACGAATCACTAGACACACCACCTGTGACTATTCCACAAGCTCCAGCCACCCCTGGAACTTCGCCGAAGCCTGAAACAATGATTTTACGTATCCAAACACCAGATGGCAAAAATTACGTCACAGCTGTGCCCAAGGATCAATCTTCAGGTACTATTGTACTCAATGAAGATGCTATGGCCGGACCTACATTACGCGATCGGTCTACACTAAGAGCTCCAGATCGTTACAGGGCGAATATGGCAAAACTTGCAAATGAACCTTCGTCTTATCAGGAAGCAATAAAAAGCGAAGATTCCTCCAAATGGCATGAAGCAATGAAGGCCGAAATGGCAAGCCACGTCCGAAACAACACCTGGACTCTCGTAAAGCGTCCAGACACAAAGATTCTCACCAATCGCTGGGTTTACAGAATCAAACGCTCATCAGATGGGGAACCTGCAAAATACAAAGCTAGACTAGTCGTTCGTGGGTACGAGCAGGAAGCAGGAATTGATTACGAAGAAACTTTTGCATCAGTAGGCAGATACGAGTCAATTCGTGCTCTACTCGCGGTCGCAATGCTAAACGACTTTCATCTGGTTCAGTGCGACATAAAAACTGCATTTCTTCATGGAGATCTTCAAGAAGACGTGTTCATGGAACAGCCGCACGGGTTTTCACCGAACAAGGAATTGGTTTGCAAACTCAATCGAAGTTTATATGGGCTCAAGCAGTCACCTAGATGCTGGTATTCAAAGCTGACCACTTTTCTAGAGAAAATTGGATTCCGAGCGACATCCAGTGACCCTTGTGTCTTTGTCAATTTTGAGGAGGCCAGGATTACATACTTATTGGTTTACGTCGATGATATTCTATTGGTCGGGGCTGATCTCCGCCTCATTGAAGATATTCTGGATAAACTCCACGCCGCTTTCGAAATAACAACAAGCCCTCTTAATAACTTCGTTGGATTCGACATCGAAATAAGAGAGAACGAATTGTTTCTTGGTCAAAGGGCGTACATCGAAGCAATACTTAAACGATTTAACATGGAAGCATGCAAACCGTCCTCTGTACCGATACAACCAAGTCGGATCCTAAAAACAGCTGACTCCCTTGACCCTGATCTACCATTCCCGCAGCTAATTGGAGCTCTGCTATTCTTGGCAAGATTAACAAGACCGGATATTGCGTATGCAGTCTCAAAGTTATCCCAATTCATGTCACGCTACAGTACCGAGCACTGGGAAGCTGGAAAAGAACTTCTCCGCTACTTGAAGAACACCAAAGATTTTGGACTACATTACCAAAAGACAGAGAAGGCACAACTCATCGGGTACTCCGACGCTGACTACGCTGGTGACATAAATGATCGAAAATCAACTTCTGGATTCGTTTTCTTCTTGGGCACCAACTTAATCACTTGGAACAGCCAGAAACAACCAATTGTCTCCTGCAGCTCTACTGAATCCGAATACATCGCTCTGCACTCGGCAGCCCGAGAAGCAATCTGGTTGAGGACACACCTGAAGGAACTTGGAATACAGCAAGAAGAACCTACTACGCTTCATGTGGACAGCCAGAGTTGCATTAAATTGGCCTACAACCCAGAATTCCACAAGCGAACCAAACACATCGACGTGAAGTTCCACTTTATACGTGAATTGGTGCAAAATAAGCAGATTCAGCTGGAATATGTTCCCAGCGGTGAACAGAAAGCCGATGGATTGACAAAACCCTTGTCGAAATTTACACATCAAAAACTCATAGAGCAGCTGCACTTATCTGATAAAACTGCTAAGGAAACGCTGGAGAAGGAAAAAGCAGCTACACAGTACGGGAAGCGAAGCCATTTTTCCTGGACTACACTTGCAACTCTTCTTGGATTCTGTCTGTATGCAAGCGCAGCCACTTTAAAGCATGAAGCACCCACAGGCCAAACTGACCAGGTTCTCAGAGGCAAGAGAGCAGCCAATAGTCAACCTGTACTTTGGCGACCTTCACCAATTCCAATCACCTCTGGACATCAAATCGTATTCCTACGAATCAAACTTGTCAGCCCCTGTGTCCGCGATCAACTCCAAAACATTTCACCAGAATCTAACCGAAGAGGCACTCCTCAAATGTAATGAATTGTACGAGCAAAATTTTCTAAGCGAGATCCAGCAAATGTGCCCTACCGAAGAACAACCCGAGATGTCATTACAACCATTTCCACATGGTCTGCATGCTCGGAGACGACGCTTCATTTCCATATTAGTTGGGATACTTGTCATCTCCATAGTTACGGTCACGGCTATAGCAGTCGCAGGAGTCGTGCAAGCCAGTATCAATTCCGGACACATAGCAGACATCCAAGATGAATTGGCGAGGCAGCAAGCACACTTGAAAACCCTGCAAAACAACACGAACATTGTCGCCACGGCGCTTCAGAATTTCCAGAATGATTACAACAAGATGCTTTCAAAACTAAATGTGTTCGAAGGGGACTACCAGGAACTGAAAAAGAAATCAGTCTCTTCCAGCTATCTGATTTCTTATGTCACCACGCGTTTGATGACTGGAAAATTAATCATTCAGGAAGCTGTACGACAATGGCATGAGAAAAAGGTTCACGCAGGACTGCTGGATTTCCTCAACATTACTCTGCCATGCGGAAAAGACTGTCCCTTAAAATACGCCACTCCACGACGATGTGCATTGTCTAAAGACAGGAGCTTGCTCTATCTGGATTTTAATGCACCCACAGTCAATCACACACTTCACTTCCTGGAGGCCGACCCCTTTCGTTTTTTAATGAAGACAACTAATAAAACATGCAGCGTTGAATAGAACGGCCCCAGAAATATAATTGTCACTGAGGAAAACAATTGCGCCGTTGGGATAAACGTCAAGGAACCTACTCGACATGATCTTTTACTTGCGCCTGGCCACAAATGTATGGAGCAACCCAATGTCTCAAGAAAGAAATACTACACAGTGAAAAGATGCGACCCGGAATTTGAAGAGGACACCAAACCCTTCATCCAAATCAAACCATACGGCAGTAATATATTTATTTACTGCAAGGGAAGCACTTTGGAGATCACTGGAAAGTCAAATCCCTGTCCTGATGACGTGCTCCAACTCCCAATCACGGCATCATTCAAAATCAACGAAATGGTTTACAACGGCTCAAGTTTGTACATCAATCACATTGAGGATGTGAACCCTTTGTTTAATGCCATAGTCAATTGGCACATGCAGCCATCTATTGATTTCGAAGAATTAAAGGAGCATCCTTTGGCAGTACCAGAATTTGGAAAAATTGACGATGAGCCTACTACACACTTCATTAGTCATCCAATGACGTGGACTTCATTCACTCTGCTTCTGATGCTGCTGACCGCTGCAATCGCGTTCGGCTTCTGGTTTAAATCTAAACTCCGCAACAGAAACAAAGAGCCAATCACTCATGTTCGGGTACCTCAGCCGGAAAACATTGAATTCGAGGTAATCCACTAAACAAACAAAGGATTAATCAGACGACTCTCAACTGGCAACGACCGGCACACTGAAAATGGAATTGTAAATAGTCAAAAAAAAAGACTTCACAAGTTCAAGTTCAAATTATGACCTTTTCTTTTCTCTTCAAGTTTACGTTTTATCTTTTGAAGTTTTGAATTCTTTGAGAATTAGATTCTACAAAACTTGAAGTTCCGACCCTTCCGAACATTCATTCCAGATCAGGCGATCGACAAAATCAGAACTGTCAATCCCCTCTGTCACAACGCACGCCATGTTTTCCATAACTCACGTGAAGGACAGCGAGTGGAACAGATTTAACAATGGGATCGTGACAGTGAATGGCGTCAACTACTGCAAGAATCAGAATGGAGACTTGATTCGTGTAATCCCCAATCTGAACTCGTCGCATAGTGGTGACGACTTAACCAATTACCGGCACCAGAAACCATTAGCATGCAGGATCAAGCACTCAGAAGTCCAACGGAGCAACAGCACGAAGAATGAGTCCGCTACAACTGGCAGCAGCAATCCAAAACCTGCATCGCCACGACAGTTTGGAGCAGCGGCCAGCCAAAAGCCAACGCTCGGCGGCAGCAAATTTGCATCACAGCAGAAGCAGGCAACAGCAGCCAGATCAAAGTCAGACTCCGGCAAATTTGCAGTGCAGCAACAGCGACCGCCGACACCTGGAAGCTCCAAATCAGCAAATACCAACACGCTGGCTGACATTAAGAAAGCATGGCGTGATTTGGTCAAATTTAAACGCGAGCAGCCTCCATCATTCCATTCCTCTGAGGCAATACAAGCTCACGCAAAGAAAATCTGTGACACTTCAGCCCATGCGGAAAGTACGCTAAATCTGAGCAGCAGAATGACTTAAGTCAGCAAGAATCAGAAATAGAATCCGACACCAGCTCTGGATCCGCAATCGAGGACTTCTTGGACATGGAAGCTGAGGTTATTGATCTGCTAGACAGCTCAGATGAAGAAAAGGATACTGACGACGACACTATCTCAGAATTGATCAACGGCAATGCTGAACTCTCGTCAACCGCCTGGAGAAACGAAATACCAGAAAAGAAGCCAAAAGTCGATGACGATGTTTTGGTTATTGATGCAATCGTCACTCCAGATGAAATTGACATCAAAATGAGCAAGGCAATGGAGGAAATGGCTGGCGTGCCGAAAATCCCTGCCAAAATCTGGGACAACCTTTCTCGTAAAATTCCACAGAAAGGGTACGCCAGCATCTGCAGTTTAAAACTCATTGAACTGGCCATGCAGCAGAATTACCGAAAGGCGCTCAACAAGGAGTTGAGCACTAAAATTCGTCGAGAAACTTATCAGAATTGTCTTCTCGCAAAAGACAAACTCCAGGAGAAATTCAACAAACTCAGTGCCAAGTACTGGATAGACGAACACTTTATTCCCCTGGGAATCATCGAGGAGGGAGACGACCTTTCAGCTCCACAAATTGTGAATTCCACCGATCATGGAAAACCGTGGAAGGCGATCAAGGCGTCGCACCCTCACCGCCGCTGAGTTCAAGATCATCGCGTCCACAACTGGAGGATAAGTTAAGGTGAAGGTGACTGGCTACACATTACACATAATCACATATTCCACATGTATACATATAAGTTACAATTATCTCATTGCGGGTGGGTATTGTGAATTCAATTTCATAATTATAACTTCATACTCTGATCTGAGTCACCTTGTACTCTTTCGACCTAAGTCAATATGTACTTTGTTGACCTGAGTCAACATGCACTTTGTCGACCTGAGTCAACACGTACTTTGTAATTCTCGGTCATCATAACCCAAAGGTCAAGATCTTGTAGCATGCGTTTATTGACTTTATGATATCTTTAATTTCCAGCCTTTTTGTTTCTCTCCATTCGGAGGGTATAAAAGCGCATGCATTTGCTGTTCAATAAATCAATCATTCAACTGATTTCAACAACTACGAAAAGGAATAATTAAAATTTGTTCTTCACCTCAACGAAGACAAGTCTTCAATGCTCAGTGCGAGGCGGCTGGAATCAATCCCAAGGCCCTAATCAGAGATGTTCGAACACGTTGGAATTCGACATGCTACTGAGATCACAAGAATTGCGAGTTCCGTTTGACCGCACCCTACAGCTTTTGGAACATGGCGTAAAACTACGCTTGGCTGACGACGACTGGACAAGGATATCGGAACTAGCTTCACTACTTCAGCCGTTCAAGGAAGCGACTCTATTTTTATCGGCACAGAGCTACCCAAGCATATCTATTTGCTCAAGAATTTACCAAGTTCTTTTCGCTCATCTGGAGAAGTATGTTGGAAATAGCACAGCCAATCGAGTCAGGGACAATTTACCGGGGTGGCTACAAGCAGCTGCGCAGGCTGGATGGATCAAATTACAAAAATATTACCCAACTTCAGATGGACTTGTTTACGTTGCTGGAACGAGTAAGAATATTTATGTTGTACTGTGAGTCTATCTTGTACTTATCTTGTTTCATGTTCAACTTTCGTCGTCTTTTCAGTTCTAGATCCAAGATGTAAATTGGATTGGTACAAGGCAACAGGTTGGCCAAAGCAATGGATTGAACAAAGCAAGAGGATAATCACGAAGTGTTGGGAGACCGATTATAAGCCGTGCCTTGATTCAACTGCAACTACGGAACCTGCACTCGACTCAGCCACAAGTATGTTCAGTCTCTCCGCGCAGATGAAAGGCTCATCTAAGGTTGACAAGAGAGACGAGTTACAACGCTATCTGGCCGAGAAGATTGTTCCCGCAGACACGCTGAATGAGATTGGATGTCTTTCCTGGTGGAAAGTGAGTCCGTTTATAAATTAGAAATGTTCTTGTCTGGGTAATGATTGAATTCAACTCGAATTTAGGCTCATTCTGATATCTACCCGAATCTGTCGAAAATGGCAAAGGATTTCCTCGCTGTGTCGGGAACGGGAGTTCCTTGTGAACGCTTCTTTTCGCAAGGAACGTCGCTTTTGTCTGATAGCCGACAGAGATTAAGCTCCACATCAATTTCCGGATGCATGCTTCTGAAAAATTGGCTCAGATCACCAGAATGCATTGGAAACTTCATTTCTAACGCTGTTACTCGAAAATTATCAGGAGAATAATACGTTTGTAGTTTTTATCTGTAGGATATTGTTTTCTGCAATAAATATTGCATTAAGTTCGATCTGAAGGAGTTATTGCGTACCATGTCTGTCATGGTGATGATCCACCGTTCGATTACCGATTCAGTTCGGTTTGATTATCGGTTCGGTTCGGTTCGGTGCGGTTTAAGGGAGTAAAACGAATAGAAATTTCGATTCGGTTCAAAGGATGCTTCGGTTCGGGTTGAGGGAAAAACCGAACCAAACCAAACCGATCGGAACGCTAGTCGAGCGTGTGTTTTCAACTTACGGCTTTCTACAAACCGACAAAAGAAACCGGTTGTCGCAGGAAACTTTGACGAAACTCTCATTTTGTTTTAGAGCATTATAAGAAGAAAAGAGGTGAAGAAACCTGCACGAAAGAGATCTCTTGTGTTTGTTATCAATAGATACTGACGATGAAAGCAATAGCGATTAGTCTTATCCTCACTGTTATTCTCTTGTTTTGGAGTTAAGTTTATGCTCAGAATAAAATTTCAGATTCTACAACTCGTTATTTATCACTTTTTGCTGGTATTAAACCGTTATTTACCAATTTCGTGGTATTTACCAGAATTCACCAATATATCACACATTTATGCGTTATTTAGCACTAATTACCAGTGGAGTGGGATTTTATCGAGAAAATCGGTATTTATCGAACACTGATTGGCCATCTACATGCCACTTTGCGGTACGTTCGTGTACGCGATCAAGTGTGAGCTTCATCCGCTGTATATGCTGGCCCCTAACCTGGGAAGCCCATCTGGGAGTGGCGCAAGTGCTCTGACCCAGCCAACCATAGTGGCCGTCTATTTGTGGATGACCCTAACGAGTTACTTCAGTGCTCTCGGAGTCTACGCGATGCTCATGTTTGCAGAAGAGTGTTTCATGCTGAAGCTGGTACAGGATTCGGAAAAGCTCTCCGCTTGTGGGGGGGGCTCTGCTGGAGGAGTACAGGAACCCTCCAGGTCGTCTGCCGCGATGCTTGACGCATCCAATCTCACACACATTGGCTCTGGTCACCTTCTCCTGCTTTCAGCTGGATGCGTAATCATGTTCAAGGCCAGCATGCGCAGGATTCCGGGTCTACTCATGGAATCAGCATTCATCATGAACTGCATTGGGACGTGCGTAATTTACGTCTTTATTCTGCCGTTGATTTGACGGGCGATCGAGCCATCTGAGGGACTCACACGCGGGTTCCCGACGAAAAATGGCAGCTGTAAGGTGGACCGCCTGGTAGCTGCCTCTTTGCAGCCGCTTCGGGTCCAGTACTCGTTTATGGGCACATTTGACAAGGGGTTGTACCTTCTGGTGGCGGTTATTTTCGTGGAGGCTACTTGTGATGTACTTTTATTGTAATTATCGGCTCATAATCCGGAAAATGATATTTACCTAATAAAATAGATTACCGGAACACTCGAAGTTGACAGTACTCCACTCGATGATATTATATTCGGTTGCATGCAGATATGCTGATGTGAATTTGATGATGAGAGGTGCTGGCGACACAATCGTGTAATTTGAAACCAAGTCAGGCCTGCACAAGCCAAAGGCTTGGCGGGTTGAGACGGTGTTCATTTCGTACACGACTGGCACCGGTTCATGGTAGGATCTGGAAGAAACACCAGAAGGTTGAAGCATGATGGTTGGAGGGACGGAGGCCAGCTGCACACCCCTGTCAGGTCAATTCTCGTATTCACCGCACGGTTGGTTGACTTTGTAGCTGATTCCACCGCCAATTCCGTCATCGAGGATGCAACCGCATTCGTTGGCTGTCAAGAAGTATGTACGTCAGTCCAATAAATTATCCTCATGCAATGTACCAAATGTGGTCTCGGCCACAGCAGTCGACGCCAGAAGAACGACAATGATCAATATACGCCACGTACCTGCCTTTGCTCCTCCTCAAGACGTGGTCAAATCATTCGACTTGCTAGCGGAAACGGCTTTCTTCACGGAAAATGAACTTCTGCTCAGGCCCTTCACCGACTACTTGGAGGACGTTTGGATTGGCCGACCTCAGAGATTAAGACGCCGCCCACCCTTGTTTGCACACGAAATTCGGAACACCTTTACATCGACCGCTGATGGTAAGGAATTCTTGTAAATTCTTTTCTAATAATTATGCATAAAATTTCGTCAAATGTGACACAAACGTAATTGATGTACTGTTTACTTTGTTGTAGGTAATGTAAGAGCTTATAACAGCGTGGAAGGCTGGAACAGAAGGTTCTCCTCCTTGATCGGCGCTGACCATCCGTCTCTATGGAAATTCATTGATAAGCTGAAAGAAGGACAAAGCCACACGGAATTTCGACTGAGCCAAGCCGTAGTAGGGACTCCAGCACTAGCAAAACGCACCAAGTATCGCGACCCGGATGCTCGATTGCAGAATATTGTAAGAATATTCGGAATCCCACTTTCTGAATACCTCGATGGCATTGCATTAAACATCGCATTTCAATTATGATTACGATTTTGTGAGCACACGGCATAGTGATCTTATTTTATTATGTGACATTACTGTACCCAAATTTTATCTAAATTAGTTTTGTTAAAATAATACATCAGCATTATACTCATAACCTCGAGGGTTGGTGTTTGTTTTTTGTTGTTACTTGTTTACTCTGTCGTGTATCGATTCTCGTGCCGTCCCGTGATTTCAGTTGTACTTGCATACTGTCAAGTTCGTTGACAGTCGTGTTTGTGTACCGTCAAGTGTATATGGTCGCGTTTATACGGTCACGTTTGTACGACCAAGTGTATACACTAGAGGTGTATACGGTCGAGCTGTTCACCTCCTCCCGCTTCCAGTCCAGGGTTCGACATTTGTCCACTTTTCTCTCTTTGACTACTGGATAGTGGACAAAATGGACAAAAGGTCATATGATAACCTTAAAGTCTTTTGTGCCATTTGCCAATATAAAATATTGCTGAATTTTACTTTATTTTACAAAATCTTGCTTATCTCTTTCGTTTGCAACAAAGAATTCAATTTATTAAACTTCAATTAAACACAGCTGCATGTCACAGTCACAGATTTCATGAATGGCAGCTTATGTTACGATACAGCAATGGAGCGCAGAAGCCTGGATAGGAAAATAGCCTTAGATTTAGAATTTGTTACTGGAGTAACCCAGCTTTTACTTACTGTAAACTTCTACGAAGTGGGCTTACCTTCTCCCGTGACAAACTTAAATCTGACGCGATTGCCAATGCTTCCAGAGCCTCCTTCATATTCTCTCCGGTTGCTGCCGAACATTCGATGTAGGAGGCCCCAAGTCTTCTCGCAGTAGCCAGTCCTTCGTCTTTTGTTACGTAGGGTAGCCCTTTCGCCTTACATTCTTCCCGACGGTCTAGCTTGTTCCCAACAAGCAGGATATGACCACGCTTACCTCGCCAGGGTTTGGTTTCTTGCGTCCATCTACTTTGGACATTACAAAGTGAGCTTGGATTGTCTATGGCGAAGATTACGACAAAGAGGTCTGTTGAGGGATAACACAATGGTCGCAATTTGCTGTACTCCTCTTGCCCAGCGGTGTCCCATACTGACAAATTGATCTAATTGTGAGAATCCATGAATATTTTTGTACGAAACAATGCAGTCTTTGAGCGCTTACACTCAGTTCATCCACAACTACAATCCGTGAGTAATGTTCATAGCATGTCGGATAGTATTGAATGGGAAATGCTCCCGTCATCCACACAAAAATCATGCACGTTTTTCCTACTGCGCCATCACCTACAAGTACAACTTTTCGGCTCAGACGGTTTAGCGGTGATCTAGGTTGAATCTCAGTAAATATTCTAAGCTGCTGCAAAGAAGGAATGCCGAATGTTGTATCATCCATCTCGTACGATAGATTGTAATTATCTGTCAATTGTGATACCAACCTCTTGTGTTCCGCCTTGACGATTTTCACGAACAGATATTGTTCGAGACTTCGCGGTGTGTTGAATTCTTTCGAGCATTTCCTCGCGATTTTCTGTCCCGAACCATTTATCACCTAGCTCATCCCTCAGCATCCGCTCTTGTCTCAATAATTCGCACAGCTTCGCATCAGTCATTTCAAGTATTTTTGCGACATGTTCGTTGTCTGTCTCGTACAATGTTCGTTTCAAATGTGTGTACGCGTCTGGGCCTTTATTGATTAGTAGCAGCATGAGCTCCGATACTTGTGCCGTTCCGTCAAATGTGCCCTTTGTAATATTGTCGCATTTATGTGAAATACTTATAATTCTGTTGTAGGTTCAAATTGTTGGTAAATCCTCACGATAAATTCCTTATCAGTTGGAGTGATCGCTTCGTGCTGAATTAAGTGTATCAGGACCTTGCCAATGTTGGACGTATTCTCAGATATTTACACTAAATTTTTGGTTATGACCTTCTTCCAGTGGTCAGGAACTGGCTTCAACTCACGAACGTTGGATGTAGAAACGGATTCGGACCCGAGGGCGATAACTTTGTCTATAGAGTACATCATATATTAATATAGAACGGTTTGCTCATCAGCTCTAAAATTGTTAATTCAACCTGCGAGTACATGAAGGCCTTGGCTTCTGAGTATTTGATCCAGGTTTCCGTCATTTAATTTAAGCGTCTGTAGAATCGCTTCGCCAAATTCGTACCTATTCAGCATAATTTTAATTCTCACTACGTCACTTACGAATGGCACAGCGTGATCTACAACGATTGTCCACTTTTGTAGTGCGATTGCATCGTCCAAAATGAGATCTCGAATAAGCACCAGTTCTATAAAATGTGGAAACATTATAGGGTATAAGCCTAGAGGTTCGGAACTAGCTTACCCATTCGAGATTTAGCCATGATCCCAGAAATTTGTTTCGGGCTAACCGTGAATGCTGCAGTCTTACAAGCCTCACAGGAGAACCAGAATTGCGCATGGGCACGACTTACAGCCACTCTGAATGATTACTTGTAATGCGCAAATGATAAGATAAAGTGGGCGATTTAAATTTATCTGGAACTACTTTTATTTGCTTGTGTGCGCATCCACGCAGAGATAATTTCTGTTATTGGTACATAGGCAGTGAGTCCAGTGAGCAACGAAGGACCTGCGATACAGTACCCAAGGTCAAATTCTACCGGCTGCCCGTCTTGACCGTAAAGTCCGAGCGGGAGGCCCTCGCCATTCCGTTCACCCGCACGTCCCTCAGCACCATGACCAACTTCATGAAGCGATTGTCTACGAGGATGGGGGGCAGTTCGAGAATGTTGACGGAATCTAGGGGCAGTTAGGAGATCCCCTTGGCCATGAGGGCTCGGAGACCGCGCAGGACTTGCGTGAAGCACAGGAAGAGCACTGCGTCCGGTACCTTGGGGCATTCCTGGAGGCTCTCAATCTCAGTCGCTGCGGCCGCCCCCTTAAATGTGCGCCCATACGCAATGAAAAACTGAAACTGGATGATTTTTGTCATGATGTTAATCCGGTAATTGCAAATTGTCGACTAAGCATGAGCATCGCGTGCGAATTTGCAAATTCAGGTTTCATAACTTTTGTCCATCAACATCGCACTTTGAGCTCGCGATGAATCCTTTGGGAAGTACAAAATTATTCTCAAACTCACTAATACAAATTCCTAATTCACTCCGCAGCACGAGAGGGAGATACCGGGACTGGATCGACAACATTCGAAGCAACTCTTCTTCTGCAGAAAGAGCTGCTGACCCTGACAAAAAGAGACCAGGTCAATCCGGTCCACCTTCGGACCGCGAAAATGGCCCTACCTCAACGAGGATAGGATGTCAGCCCACTCAGCTCTTGAAGAGGAAAAGCGAATAATTCCCCAATTTTAAATTTCGTATTTCGTTCATGCAATTGAATTTTTGCAGGGAGTACGATTTCAATGTCGACATCCTTGCTTAAAATCCTCCCACCTCACCAGTTGCGTATTGGTCAGCCCACGGCCAACCCGCACCAAGATCATCCTCACGTGCCTCCTACGATACATATCCACCACCATATCCATATCGTACTCCGAAATGGTTTGCAAGAATGTCGAAGTTTGGCGTCAAGATCGGTATCTCTTTAAATGTGTACCAGAATGCGGAGTCCCGAAAAAATCCACCACGCCTCACATTGTGAATGGGACAGTAACGTTCAGCAGTGATTGGCGCATTTCAGAAAATCAGGGGCGGAATTCACGTACTTTTGGGGGCTATCTTGATCACAAGCAATGCCCTCATCACAGCCGCCCATTGCATTGCGCCCATGAACCTCCCGGGCCTGCGCGTGGTCTTGGCACCATCAGGAGCAACTTCAAAGCCAGTCAAAACCACCCACATTCCTAGATTATTCCTTATTTTGAGTTAGGTCCTCGTGTGACATCCATACGAGAGCAGTAGTCACTATACCAGTGACGAAGAGAACGGCGAAGACGCCAGTGACGACAACGGCAACGTGAAGGCGATGACAATCCCAGTGTCAACATTGACAGTAGCGGAAGTGAAAGTAATTAGTTGCATCCACCATTGTAATCCAACGAAAGTTTCGTTTAATTTGACTAAACATTGCCGCACTTTCGACGTCTTGGCAGTTTTTTTTATAACTTTGTCTCTAGTTTGAGTACATTTAATTTACTTTCAGTATATTTGGTAAAGCTCTTAGTTCGGTTAATCAATATAGGCATTCTGTTTGCTGTTCAGTTTGCTGACTCGTAGCACCTTTTTCAACAAGAGCCAGTCGATCGAATTTTTTGAAGCCAGATGTGCATGGAAGCGCCTTCTGTATAAAAAGTATTCCTTTTTTATTGGCTGACATTTAATGAATGCTGGTGCTAACATTTAATGAATGCTGGTGCTAACATTTGAGTACTCTAATTGAAGTACCCTCCAAATAAAGAGAATTCGTTCTTGAGTTCTATTCTTCGGCTTTCCGACTGATTTCAGACTTCTGCACTTTGTCCTTCTGACTTCTGCATTTTGTCCCCATTTCAGACCAAAAATTTCAGACTTCTGCACTTTGTCCCAATTTCAGACCAAAAATTTCAGACTCCTGCACTTTGTCCTTTGGACTTCTGCATTTTGTCCCAATTTCAGACTTCAGACTTCAGACTTACTTCTGCAAATTGTACTCACCCGAGAGTTGCGCCATCCAGCCCACGAGCGATTGAATGCGGACCGTGTCCCATTCAGCCCCAATCTCTGCTCCCCTGCTCAGAGGAAGATGGTCACGGAACTGGTTCAACTTCGTATTGTACTCTTGTCTGGTCAGAAGACTGGCTGCGAGGAAGGTCTGGCCACGTTCAAGAGCACGGAGTACAGTCTCTTTCTCCGCAGTCCCCATCACATCACTCGCGTCACGCACCCACTCCCCACAAATATTTTGGATCCGGAGTTGGAGGAGACCATCGTTTCCTCCTTCAAAGAACTCTTCCAGTGCATGGAGGGCCTGATCCAGGCTTTTGGCGGCTATCCCTTGAACTTGACTCTCTCCCCCAAAAGTCCTCGAGTTCTGTTCTCAAGTTTGTCCATGAAGTGGGTAACGGCATGAAACGGATCCAGCCTCCTTCTGGCGTCCAACATCCTTTGCTGAGACGAGTGACGAGAGGGACGAGTTCGGGGAAGGGAGCCAGGGTGGTCGAGGTAAGGAAGGTGAGAAGGGGAAGGAGATTGTTCAGAGCCAGGAGGCGGCAAAGGATTTGAGCGCCAAGGAGTCCGGTAGTGCGTCCATCTAGTAGCTGTGTTGGCGTTGGAAAAGCTGCTGGGGCTGGAATTTGTCTGGGGTCTGGGCGGTCTGCAAGGTACTCAAGCACACGTAGGCCCACTGAAGCATGAGCGTGATTCCAGGAGTGTTTGTCCATTTGAGAAGCGGAGAGAACTCGGAAGCTGGACTCTTGGATTTCATTCATGAGGATTTGGAGGTCAAGGCTATCCATACAAACTGCGAGAAGGTGATGACCTTGGAAGACGAGGAGAGAAGGAGACGGAGCAGGAGCGACTTGAGAGGAAAGGGGATTGAAGTAACCTACAATCCATTTATGAGGTGGTGGATTGCTGCTTCGCTCCAGAAAAGTGGAGAGAGTGCCAAAAGCTTGGATCTGATCGTAGACAGACTCCACTGCTTGGATGGGAAGCACGAAACTCAATTCCTCAATTGCTTCTTCCGGTCCGCTCGCGAGGGCGCCAAGGAGTTGGACGTACGACTCACAGACGATGACTTTGTCTAATCCCAGATCACGGAGTGGGTCAAAGAATGCGGCGTGGAAGCGGTGCGGCTCAAGGCGAAGACGTGTCCCAAAACGAACTTGAGCAAAAGCTCGGTAAAAGTGAGCTCGAACTGTTCCACCCACTCTTTGGCTCTTTGGTGGAGGAACAAGGGGCGAGTCAACAAGCGCAAGGAAGAGCTGGAGTGCGAAACGGATGTCGGCCTCCTTACTGTACTTGACCGGACTTGCCACGTCAAAGTGCAGGCTCAAGGAATTGGCACGGATTGTATTTGGGTACGACACGCCGACCTCGATGAGCCCTTCCGCAGATGGAGCACGACTGAGAGCAAACAGGTTGCTGAAGACTGTGCCTGGAATCTTTTCCTTCCCACCGGTGTTGAGGAGTAGTTTTGTTGTCCCAGGTCGAACACGTGCTATCCAGTCACTCACTTCCTGGCGTGACTTTAGGAGAAGGACCGACGTGTCTCCACGCACGTCTTGAGCGTGCACGGCAAGGAGAAGAGCTCGCCCTCTGGAACAAAACTCGAGAATCTTCTCGCGGATCGCAGTTGGGTTTATCTGGCGCTGGTACTCTCGTAGAGCTTTTGCAAGGTCAACAGTTGTCGAAACACCTTTCTTATACTCGGCGAATAGTGCGAGCCCAGAGGTGCGAACGGAGAGTGCGGCAAGGGCCAGGCTCGTCTCGTACTTCAGTACTTCTTGAGTGTACGGATTCCTCTTGCTCACAGTGTAAGATTCGTCCAGGGACTTGTACCGTTGTGTCGCGGCAGCTGAGGTCAAAGACGGAGAACTCTCCTCCTTCGGCTTCTCTGATGCGGCGGCTCGAGTCTTCCCCGACTTCATTTCAGTCTTGCTTGGGGGTGTCTGCCCCCATGGTGGCACGAACAGTGTGGCCAGTGCCTGATACATTTGCCAAAGGGTTGAGGTGACGTAGTTTGGGCGGGCGTAGTCGTTTGCACTGAGGATGATTGCGAGGTAGTCCTCCTTAAGCCCAGCTTCTAGTGAGCGGAACACAGGGTCTGGACAACCCTCAAACAACCCACTGAGTGGACGGAGTTTGAAGCCTATTGGGAAGCCGTACACGATGGCAGAGTCAAATGGAGGGAAGTCACGACTCCTCACTTTACGATCTATCCCGTCCACTCGAGCAAACATGTCCTTCACTGTGTTCACAGAGCCAGCGCCCAAGATTGGGGGCAGAGATTCGAATTTGATGGTTTTGGAGTAAGAGCCAGCTCCCTCCTCGTCCAACCAACCCAGTGAAAGTTTGAGGCCGAGTGTGATCGGCAGCGGTGTGCCGACGGAGGTTGTGTATGGGAGCAAGTCCCAGGAGCCTTTGAGGAAACCAGAAATGTCCAGAAGGGAGTCAGAGAGTTCTTTACGGGCTGTGAGTGAGGCAGTCGCATACCCACCGAGTTGGACCTCTGCGACGTGGTGCGTCGCCTCCAGAGCACCAGACATTATTCTCTGTTTCAAGTCCGTGTCGATGAGGGGGAGAAGAGCCTCTGACGCACTTCGGATTCGAATGAGGTACGTTTGTGTCTTGTAAACTGCGAGGAACTCTTCCGTGTTGAATTCTTCCGTCTTTGTTTTGTCCACAGAGATCCCTCCGCCAATCATGAGGGATCAGCCCATGAGGTCAAATGTGATCTCCGCAGAAAGATGGAACGCGGCCCGTTTGGCGCTTGAGTCTGTCACGGTCGTGAGTGTGTACTCTGAATGTTTTGTAGGAAGAGCATCCAAATGCTGACGTGGGAGTTCAAGGGTGTTGAAGATGTTTCGGTGAAGGAAGGAGGAGGAGTGACAGTCCCAAAGGGAACCCAGTTTCCCGTCCCCTCCTTCGATGAAGGGCAGAGACAGGGCAGAGTTCTCCACGTGCACAGGAACTGACTTCATGACTGCGCCTGCAACCAGGCACAAAAAAACACGAGTAAATAATTGTGGCATTCATCGGTTTCCAACAACGCGTCCGTCCTGAAGAAATTCTATTCAGCTCTCCTCCTGGTACGCCGCCCAACCTTGGCGGACGTCTTTACAATCGAGTGCTAGACATTGCGAGTGAGTCGACTGAAGCGCGAGTCGGGATTCGTCGTTGGTATGACTTTCAAAAGGAATTTCACGAGACTGTGTCCAAGCTCGGGTCGAGACGGCTCCAAGCCAAAGCAGACGGATCCGCAGCCACCGTCCCTCCACGCGCACTCAGCCCTTTGCTCTATAAAAGCTTGCCTGACTTGATAAACGGAGGTGCAGAGCTCCTACACAAAGTGAATGAGGTCAAAAAACTCATTGACCTCGCGTACAGGCACCACGCAAGGGAAGTGGAGGCCAAAATAGATGAGAAGTTAGAAGAGTTGCTCTTTGACGTGGACACGAGCGGGTTGAAGCCTTACCCGCGACCTCCACCAACTGAATCCGTCACGGATGACAAGAACCATTGGCTGAAGCAAGAACTGGAGAATCAAAGGAAAAAATTATGGAAGACGATCAACACGTGCGATGAAGGAGAGGACGGTGGATCGTGTTTGGCTTGCGCTGAATCGTACTCCGCTCGTGAAGGCCTCACCGCGCAGATTTCTGAGGGTGGGCTTGTGGGGCGTAGGCGTGCGGTTGAGCTTCTGGAGCATTTGGCCAGCTATGGGCGACAAGTGAAGGAGGCGGTTTGGATTCGACTGGAGCAGAAAGTATTCAGCGCTAGACTCCGTTACTCTTGCGTGAAAGAGCTCTATCAACTGGACATAACCGCTAAACGGGTCTTCTTATCCAAGGAGGTGAAGGTGGTGAGCGCGTGGAGGTTGATTCAGACCGAAGTTCTGCAAGAGTACGCCACCATGCCACCGGCATTCACGGCTAGATTCGTGCCCATTGAGAGGCTGGACACGAAGCCACTGCCTGACTTGGAGGCGATCCCTGCTTTTGACGTGGACGTTTACAATCGGACGACCAGAATCGACTCCAGTAGTTTGAGTGCAGCAAAAAGAGTTAGACTGAGTTGGGCACAGGCAGACTGGCTTCAGGCGCGAATGGAAGATTTGCCCGCCATCATTGCTACGGAATGTGATTCACAGTTGTACTTGATTGGAATGGTTCGTGCTCTTCAACGAAAAATGATGAGTCTGCTTGAGGAATTCGAAGCGTACTGCGAGGAGAGGCTGGACGTCAACTTCCTTTGGGAAGCACATTTGTACGCGCTTTTACTCTTCGCAGCCTACATGACGAAGACACAGAAGGAATGGGATGAGAACGAGAGCAAGCCAAATCATCCTCTTCGAATTCTGCAGAGATGCGAAGCCTTAAATATTTAAATTTAATGAAGGATTAAATAAGTGCATCTTATTTATGCAACCTACTAATAACCTTGGGCTAATAAACTACAAGAATAAATATGCATTCATTTGACTGACTATTTGATTTATGATCTGCGCCCTACTTGAACAAGGCTCTCAAGTCATCCAGTGTAGAGTTTGGATCATTACACATTGAGCCTGCAGTTGCAAACTTCGCCTCTGTAGCCTCACTGCTTTCTGTTTGAGGAGTCGTCCGAGAATCGCCGACGACAGCCGCCATAGCATTGTACAAACTCACGTAGTCACAAATTCCTTTCTTTGAAGAGAAAATCCGTTCGGAGTACGTTTCTGTGTTGTCATCTTCTGCATCCCTGCGAAAACCTGAACATCAAGAACACAAATTTGAAGAACACAAAAGATCAATGGACCAAAATTTTAAGGTATTTCATACGTATTACGTACGTAGAGAGCCGGCCTCTACGCCCAAGCAGAGAGCAAGAACCAAGAACAATGAAATGAAGGAGACAAGTTTTTCCATTCTTTATTTTGTGTCAAAATGTTCTGACGTATGAAATGAAAATGTGAAATGAAAAGACTTTAATGGCAAACCTTCGCACCTCTTTTCTTTTATATACTAAATCAATTATAATCTTAAACCAAAAAATTAAGCACAATTAGCGTAAAATTGAAAGTAATCATCATCATTTCTATTCAGCTAAATTGATTTAAATTGGTTTTGTCGCGACAGCCAAGGTTGTGAGTCCTTGCTGCATTCCATTCCATTAATAATTAATAATTCATGTGTCCTAATGAGCAATGTAATGCAATTTAATAAACGTTGCCAAGTTTAACGTTTCTCTATGGTTACTAATTATAAGGCGCTCCTAACTGTGGGCATATACCTGAATCTTATCCAATCCAATGAGCAGATTATTTGGAGCCGGTTTCTTCTCATCCCAATCTCTTTGCTCTTGTGCCATGTACTGTACAAAAACGAAGACAGCCAGAAGTTGAGCTTCCCAACAAAAATTCACATGTACAAGTTTTTCGCAATAAATTTCAAAATCTGCGAGCAACGCGTTCATTTTCTTCTGCAGGGTTCGAATTATTCCAAAGACCTAAACCATTAAATTTCAATTACCTCGAAAAAAATAAAAATAATAAATAGAATTTTTTCCAACCCTGGCTTTAAGTAAATATTTTGAAGGATTCCCGGATAAATTCCTCTTACATCTCTCATGAGGTCAAATCACAGTTTCTATATTTTACTACAGGGAGCCAAGATCCATGCCGGCCGCCTGCAGTAGCCCGCGAAGGTCCCCGAGGCCCCCCAAGAGGCGGAGTTGGTCCACCAGGTGCTGTATTTGATCTGGTGCCATCGGGCGTTGATGTTCGTACTTGGGCGCTTGGTTCAACTCTTCAATCTTTGTAACGTTCTCTGTAAACACGCGCAGCGCGTATTTTATCGGTTTTCCGCGGAATTCCGACGGGAAGGCGCTGCCCTCCCCGTCTGAAGTTGTGCTAATCCAGGGAACGATAATCCACCAACCAGGGTCCACGAATGTCCAGGTACTCGCTTCGCGTCCGGACGCCCATGTTTGGCGGAACGGACCTCGACTGTAAACGCGCTCCAAATCTTCGTCGGGCGCCTTCATGTAGTACAAATCTGCACAAAATTTGACCAAACCGTGGAGCGTCGAGTTGTACCCCTCCAGCACGAGCGTGTAACAAACGCCCGCCTTCCCACCAGTCGCCTCTCCCGATTTAGCTGCACGTTGGCCCTGCTGGACTTCAAACTTGTAGGCTTTGAAGCGGAGCATGTCAGCCGTGTATATGGGGTCAGGCTGCGACTGAAGAGCCGCGGGCCAGACGCCCTTGCACGTCGCCAGTTGATTACCGTCGGTAATTCGAAAGTGGCAGATTTCAAGCGAATCAAAGTAATGAATCACGGATTGCAAATCCATCCAGAAAACGCCCTCATCGATTTCAGTCGAACCGTGTTTGTCTCTGTGGCGCAAATCGCGCTCCATTTGACCCCAATTAAAGTCGTCAGCGTCTGAGTAGGCGCCGGTCCACTCACCGGTTGACCACGGGTTCTTGATCTTGAGCATAACACGAGAGCCAGTGCGCGGCGCCTTGAAATTTATTTCTTGGGCGTCCAGAATTGTATACGCATGTGAGCCGGCGAGACCATAACGAGTATAGCCCTGTAATTTGAAGAGACGCTGGAATTTGCGGGACTGAAAGGGGGCAAATTGAGAATTACCTCAACACACGCCCTCCGGGCGGGCTCGTCATGAGCGTACGAACCCAATGCCAGAAAGGTATCCTCCTTAATGTGCGTCAGGATGGACTTCTTCAGCACGTCCGCGTGTTGCTGGAAGGCTTCCGCCGCTTGCCCCAAAAGGTTGCGTGTGTCGTGCCTCTTGAGATCTACAATTTCCGAGAAGCCACCGCTCAAATTCTCGAGTGCCTGACTGGAGTACCCTCCTTCAATACCAAAGTAACTCCCATGTACTTTGGCATAAGCTTTTTCAATGAGCGCTACCCAAAATTCGGCGTGTTGCGGCGTCAACTTGGTTTTAACCTTTGCGAATACGGGCAGGCCTTCTGAATCCACGGGAAGAAGGTCATCAACGACCACGTCGACCCATTTAGCATCGGCCATGATGTAGAACCGAAAGTGGAACGCGCCACAATATTTGTCATCGTCGAATGCCGTGAAGTTGTCTTCGGGGATGACCCATGCCAGCTCCTTTGGTTTTCCTGCGAGCGCCTGCAGGGCGCAAACAAACCAACAATCGCCCAAATGGTCGCTTTGCTCAATGTCGTACTCGGAGCACATGGATTTGCTGAAAGGGTCTTGGGCCACCGCGAATTCTGGGCGGGGCACGTCAATGAGCGGCCCTTTGCAAATGTCGTGGGGGCGCAGCCAACGCCAACTGGACGCCAGTGGCGCCTCGCCCTTTCCTCGAGCCTCGTCACCCCCGACGTCGCCTATTGAGGACGCAACGGGTAGGAAATCGGCGTCATGGTACAAGTTGTCTCTATTATGGTTGGCGCGAACCTCTGCAATGTTCACTGGGCGCCCGGTGACGGATTTCAAGGGCGAACCCTCCTCACCCGCAACGTAAACTCGTGGTTTCTCCGCCAGCAACGTAAACATTCTTGAATTGTTAGGGCAAAGTGAGAGTTTGCAGAAGTCGCACTCCCAGACTGCTACTCTGTGATTACAGAAATCGACTGAGTTTATAATTACATGGCAACAAGATATGCATTAATATCACGACCAGAATTTGCATCGCGTGCAGATATTTATGCTCGCGTGGACGCACGCATCACGGAAGCGAAGTTCCTGTCCATTTCTGATTGACACTGACACGATATTTTACTAGTCTGGGAATTCCTCTTTTAGAGCCAGAAATGTTTAAAATTAATGGAAAATAGTAGGGGTCATGCAATCGGCATGGATAAATGCGAGCTGAGCGGAGTCCGAGGTAAATTACACAATCGTAAAATTAAATTCACTCAAGGTCGCATACGGGAAATCTGCAACAGTATTTCTATTGCTTTGTTCACCGCGAGGTCCACGAAAGGAGGTAAAGCTTGAATTCTGGGATGTGAGTAATTTAAAATCTACTAACCCGGCCTGGCATTCCAATTTAATAATTTTTTCCTCTTTCCGCTAACACGTCCACAGAAGTTTGCGAAACAGGTTTAGCGCTTCCATTTGCCCAGATCGGAGGAAATACGTCAGCAATTTTGAACTTCTCCAATTAACTCAAAATTAAATTGACGTAAAAGATCGAATCTGGAAAGAAAGCGGAACATCCCCGAATTAAAATTACATCAGGTCAGGCCTCAGGATACGCACAAGGTCAGGCCCAGGGCTATGCACAAAGAAATTCAGGGATTGCCGGTAGCGCAGGTGCGGGCGTTGGCGTCGGTCTTGGCTGAATATTTATATTTACAAATAATTTCCATGCAAGTGAAGGACGAGAACAAAAATGAAAGCTGTGATTCGTTCAAGACTCTTTACTGCTTCATAAATTGTTCAAGCACACAATTACATAAGTTAGGGCCCACAATGTTGCAAACGCTGTTCGTGTTTGTGGTTGGCGGCTACCGCCTGCAGTGGCTTGGACAGCCTCGGCCGAGCATTCCAACTTGCAGGTACACTGATACACTCCGCCCGGAACCACTCTCCATGTTTGGTGGGGCGCACCATCGCAGTTCAACTGATGCATCAGCTGTCCAGCACCCGCTGCCGTGAGGCACCGCCTGCTGTGCGACGCCTGTAACTGAAAAGGTCCGTCGTGTCTTCCGTTGACGACACTCCATTCCTGGTTGGGCTGCGCGTAGTAGGGGTTCATAGAGACCGTGGCGCCGTTGCTCGTGTTCGAGAAGTTCACACTTATGCAGAGTTTGCTCATCGTCGACATGAGAGGCCCGGCGGGCCCCGTTTCGTACCCGGGAAGCACGTCAATGTTCCACAGCTGGTCAACTCCGCGCTGGCTGCAGGGTGCTAGGTCCAGGCGTGCTCCGGCTGCATCGCCTACAGTGCGAAGGCACAGGCCTGGGTAAGCCGCACTTTGGAGTTGGCCCACTGGCGTGACACGAGTCGTGGCGCCAGCTAGGGTGGCAAATGATGAACAGAAGAACAGACAGAGTAAATTGGCAGTGCAAGACATTTTCAAGAGACAGAAGGAAACTGACCACAGCTTGTAATGGGCATGTCATCTTTCATCCGAGAGCTGACCTTTGCAAGTAATTCTGAAGTAAAGGTCAGCCTGTCGTCAATCGATAAACATTTCATCAGAATCGATGCTATGCTTCTTCGTATCAGACAAAGTTCAAGCTCTCAAGGTGATGTATTCGACTTTTTCATGACAAGGACAGAAATGTCAATAGTAAAATCTAAAAATCGTTAACTTTATTCGCAAGAGAATTATTGAATCCAAGACAGTACACAAGGCCACGAATTGTGACGTAAATTCTCAATGTGACACGATGTAATTGAACTTTTTATTTTCCAAACAATTTAGTACAGCGTGGATAACATCTCGGGTCTGCCCTGGTCCTTCATACCAATCTAAGAGGCGAAACACTGCAATCTTTGCAATTGGATATGTCGCCATGTAGTATCTTATTTTCTTTCCAAAGCAGTCATCATCAACAGACACTTCCAACCGCTTCTTCACTAGTGCTGCTTGCAGCAAGTTCGCAAGCTTCGCCCCGATGAGGAATATCTTCAATCATTCCTTCAGAATCACGGAGAAGTTGGCAAATTGCTTCAGCGTCGTCCGTGTACAGATTTTGCAAGGCATGTGACTGGTCACTGGATCTAGTGGGAATAAGCGTGACGCACATCAATTGTGATTGTGGACTCGCTAATCGACTTTTTCGCACCTCTTGCCACGACGAAGAGTGAAAACATGAAGATAAACTTCATCTCATGGCGGATGCAAACTTAATGAGCTAAATGAGACAACGATCTGTTTTGTGAGGCTTGGGATGCTGTGTACAGCAACCGAAACTGGTACACGGTGTGGGTCAACTTCAGCCTTGGCTTTGCAGACGTTGCTACGCTCCAGCTTGGGAAAGATGCCTGAGACAATCGTCAATTGGGGCCTTGAAACACCACAGTGCCTTCAACTGGAGCTGCTCCCCAAGTTTAACTTCACAGGGCTCAATTATCATTCTCGTTTAAGTTCGCAGCAATTATGGGGCGTTTCCGGTACCCTGGGCTATGGCGACAAGCCTGGAGAACTTGTCATCGGCGGATTGCTGGGTAGAAGAGCAGAGGTGATATCTGCAGATGTGATGCCGTAAAGATTCATCGTGCTCATCGACTGAAGGTACTTTTCGGACCTGAACATGTTTTCTTTGCTCATATCGATGGATTTGCCTACGTGGACATGCACTCTCCTCTGCATTGTGGCGCTGACGGCATTTTTCTGCATTTCTGTCATTCCACAACGTGCGAGACTTGCAGATGAAGTGTGCAGACATTTTCAGTTCTTGGAATTGTGCTCGGGTAAGGATTTAGCGTGGCTTCAGCAGTTGGCTTTCGACTGTCCTTCAGTCTGGCTGCTGACTTCTCGCCACAGTCGTAATCTCCAACGGATACTCAGGCATTCTCTCATCTCTATGACCAAAGAAACAATTCCAAGTCACCCACAATCTCTTGAAGAGATTGTCGAAACCTAGACACTGATTTATTCCCACACGATCGACATGACTCTGTACCCCAATAAGACCGAAGTTTTGTAGCCCGATGCCCCCGCCTTGTTTGCTCATGGGTCAGAGACTGCGGTCAAGATTGTTTCTTCCACCAAGCATGTTATCGCAGATTTCAGTGATGCGGCCAACGGTAATATGAGAAAAAGATGGCGGAAGGTGGCAGCGACGGGTGGCACGGTTCTGATAAGTCAGACCGGTGTCACACGGAAAGACGAAGTGTCTTCACAGCCTTCGCACTTCTTCACATTCTCACAATATCCTCGTTCGTTCTGGAAATATTCATTACATACTTCAGCAGAGATGCTATTCTGCAGCATTGTAATCTGATGTGAGTCGGCACAAAAAGATTGTCCACGAATTTAAAGTCACTTCTCATTTCATTCTGGCTTTGGCTACAGCACGTAAACTGAACTTTATTTAATGCGCAACAACTTTTTCGAAGCAAGCAATAACCTTAGTCATATGACATTTATTTCGTGGAAGTGGTGGCGAAGGTCAGCTATTAATGACAAGGCTTGACATAATATTCATGATTACAAGCATTAGATGACAGATTAAACGAGCAACAATTTCTGTTCAGTGTTCAGTGCACTTCCTAATGTCCCTCTGAAATGTTTCATCTGCAGTGTTTCGCCTGTCTTACTCTGTTAGTGCTCCTGACGGGCGCCAACTCCCTCTCCACTCCAGTAGGCCAGTTACAAAGCATTGCATACCCTACGTTGTGCCTTCGCGCTTCCGGAGACACCAACGGAGCGCGCCTGGACCTCGCGCCCTGCAGCCAGCAGGAAGTCAACCAGCTCTGGAACATCGACGTGTTGCCTGGGTACGAAACGGGGCTCGTAGGTCCTCTCATTGCGACAATGAGTGGGCTTTGCATCAGCGTTGACTACCAACACGTGACGAACGGCGCCACAGTCGCCATGTACCCGTACATGGGCCAGTCCAACCAGAATTGGACAATCATAAATGGGCGACACGACACATGGTTTGAAATCGCGGCGGAGCACAGTGGGAAGTGTCTCACGGCGGAAGCCGAAGGGCACCTGATGCATCAGTGGAAATGCGAGAGGTTGCCTCACCAAATATGGCGAGTCGTGCAGGGTAGAGTATACGGGGTGGACTGTACCTGCGAGGTTGTTGAGGCTCCAAGTCCTGAAGCAGCCATTGCTCCTTCAGACGGCAACCCGGCAATGAAAACAAGCTTACTGTTGTTCCTTTTTATTCTTTTACTCCCATTGCTTACATTTAAATAAAGTGACTCAAGTAGTTGCCATTGCCATTCAGTTGCTGTTCGCAGTTCCGACGTACATTGTTGCCGCCAGGATAGAGTCAATGTATCCGGCCGGCACCAGCGTAGTCTCTGCCCCACCCGAGTTCTGGTACCAATTGTCTTCGGTGTTCCACGTGAATGGTTTTTCGTTGGTAGAGTACAGCCATCGTGGGCAAATGAATTCGACGAGAGAATCGTGGAAGTCAACTTAGAACAACAGGAATGGCTTTCTCTTTCCTCCTATGTAATTGTTGTCGAACAATCAACTCATTACTCCTTTAAACTTGTAATTGATTGAAGGTCGACTGCAAGTAAAATTCTAAATTCCTGGTCCCATATCTTAATTTTGGATGGGCCTGAGAACTAGTCAAATTATGGTCAATTTATAGCCTACTTAATGCTAGTTATTCTAGACCCTAGGAGTTGGATTACTTGAAACTCGGGCAAAATTAGAAACCTCTAATCATAAATTTAATGTTATTGAATGCTATTCCCGAAGGGCAGGGCATAATTTCTCATGAACAAAATTTTCCAGTTCGTTTCTAGCTGCGTATCAGGTCAGTTGAGTCCTCTTCTCGAAATCATTTGCACAAGTCAAAGCGATAGGCAAAAATGTATTCTAAGTTAACGTACAGGCTAATTGAATTCTGCATACAATGTGGGCACTACGTCTCAGGCACGCCATATCGCTGGAATCGAACAACATCGCGGATGGAGTTTCAGCAAGGAAAATTAATTCGTATTAGAAGCTATGCCTCAATATGCTTAAGCTTCTTCTTCTCGACATCAGCTAGTCTCAATTTGTACATACAATTACAGCAACATGGTTTTGACCTGCATCGAAACTCTCTCATGATCTCAATTTCAATTTTTTTTTCGGCATACATATCAAATATTGGTGTTTACGGTCTTCATACGGACTGTGAAGATTTTCGGGACTTGGCCAATTGTACTCAAGACCTGGTCATGCTGCATGAACGTAAGTCTCGTCCCGAAAGAATGTGAAATATAGCCAAGCTCAATGCTTTACATATTCAGGACACTTTCCCGGACGAGCGAACAAACGACCGACCTTCCTCTGCAATCTTGGCTTACTGCTCGAAGTGGCATTTTGCATGAATTTGACAATGAACGCTGGACTTCTTGGCATGGTCGGCGATTGCGAAACCCATTTTCTGTACTTCTGGTTTCCCTCATATATGTGTGACGCTAGATTCGATTATTCTCAGTTTGCCCCAGCTGTACTACAACGAAATATGATCAAATTAAGTCTCGGAGCCGCTCAAAGCGCAATATTCGGCCATTACTTGTCGTCTGGCTTGGTACTCTTCAGCGAGCTTTTTCCATTGGCCATCTTCACAATGGCAGTACTTGAACAATGGAAGTAAGTCCACCACATTAAGGCAATTCTTAAGCTATTGTAGCGAATTTCATGAAGCCTTAAAATTTTGGATTGCAGGTCGGACGTCATCGCGAATCCTTCAAAACGTGCCATTATTCTACATCTGCACCGCTGTGCAGTCATAATGATAGCTCAGGTCAACAGTGGCAATATCGGTCGAATTCTATTTCCGGGACACATTCTTCTATTCTACAGTCTTTTCATGGTTGGCATGAATGTGATTCTCCGGCATACGTCTTCATTTTTCTTGACGCAGATTATGATTTTCTATTGTTTCTGTTGCATTGCACACTTCATGGTGACACTGACGATCTTATGGAAGCTGACTGAGATATCCAAAACTATGTTGGGGAATTTGAGACGACAGCGTACTCAAAAACTGGAAAACACGCTGTTTAAATCCATCCAACCCGTGAGAATGCAGTTTGGTGCATTTGGTTATTTTGATAAGTCCATGTATCTATTCATTGCTGCAATCATCGTCGATCAAACAATCAACTCTTTGCTTCTATAATTTAAGAAATTCGATTATTCCGAGTTTGCAAAGCCAGTTATAAGTACTCCATTGTCTTCAATCTTTACCGAAGCGATTTATTATTTCGTTTGGGTTTGGTATTTGGCTACACGATAATGAGCCGTTTCTATCTCCTGGCTCTCCAGATGGATAAATCCCATAATCAATGTTTCATTCCCGAGCATGTTCGCTGTATGAACATTGAGCATGTATTTAGTTACGTCATCATTCAGTCGACAGAACTCCAACCATGCAACCACCGGTGTGCTCCTCTTTTCTATTTCAAATATTATATTATCGTTCGGAAAATCGTCTTTTGTTCTTTTCAAGAATATTATATCAGATTCCTTTCGAATACTTGCTCATGCAATAAACTCGATTCGGGTTACCCGAATTAGCCAAATGATAAAATGTGAGATTCATGCCACCATATGAAATAATGCCTGCACCTGGAGATTTTTGTTTCGGTTAAACAATTAAAGTATTATGACTCAAAAAAGTTTGTTTTCTAGTGAAATCGAGCCTCGTTCATCCGTTTTCCTTCTACGTCATGTGACATATCGCCATATGCCCACTTGCTAACCGATGAGAGTCGTCGAGAGTCTGTGGAAGGAATTCACCTGTTGATTCTCTGGGTGTTTTGGTGTGACTGTTGCGGCATATGCAGTGCAGAAGCGGTTAACTCCAACAGGGTGACCTAGACAGAATTAATTACATTTGAGATTCGCATTGCAAAGTAGTTTGAGTGGTGCGTCCTTCATGGGCAACCACTCTTCCACAAGACACTCCAAGAATAAAATGGCTCCAACAACTCAAGGACGGGGCGGGCCAGGTAACCTTCCTATTCTCCATATAAAGATTAAAGTAACCTACGTATGTCCTTTCAGGTGTCCTCGTGGGTCGAGATAAGGAGCTGAACGCTTTGGCCGAATTATACACGCAGGATACACCGCCTGTTGTGCTCGTCACAGGCCCCCGAGGCATAGGGAAGACCAAGCTGACCATCGAATTCGGCTTCGAGCAACGCGGGTTGTTTCTTGGTCTAAATGGGCACAATTTCGACATGTTACGAAGTACGATCGTACAGACGGCTGACTTACTTCGGATTCGTACAACTGATTTAACTTACCAGAAGCATCCCAAGTGGTCAAGCGATGATGCTCTCGTATCAGTCAGATACAGGCAGAGATGCATGAATGACATAATGGGAGAATTAGTCGAAGTCTGTAAGGAGAAATGCAGGGATGTGCGAATCATCTTGGTAATTGATAATGTCAACGAATTGGAGACGATCAAGACAATACTCGCTTCATTTACGGAGTTCATGAGAGCCAATTGCTTCATCATTATCAATTTAGCATTGCACCTGCAGCACTACTCAGAGCAGTGGAAGGAGGAGCACGGAATGGATTTACACGTCCTGCCACTTCCTTCCTTGGATTCGGAGGGTGCTAAACTACTCATACGAGGAGAATTCAATGATTTCACTCGGGGAATAAATTCAGCTGTCCAAACACTGGTCGAGACACTGCAGAAGCTTCCGGTATTACTGCTGCTTGTTTGTGTTTACATTAAACTGAAGAAAAAACACGGGAATTACACGGTGGCGGACTACCTGGAACTTTACCAAGAACGTAAGCGTCAAGCCTCCGAGAATCCATTCTGTGCCCTCCTCCAACAGCAAAATCTGGTCTCCGGACTGGTTTGGGACATTTCGCTGGCTGGAATAAAGCAATCCGAGCTGGAGGAGCACCGCCTAGCTATGGAAATCCTACGAATCTGTGCATACTCGCTCCCCGAACAAATTCCATACAATTTCCTGGCTCCACTTCTACAACGTGACTACAATCTGGATAAATTGGACCAAGCCGTCACAATCTTAATTGAGTATGCCCTGCTGGACGGAGACGCTCAAGCCTGTCGCATGCACCGCCAATTTCAAGAATTCATGCGAGTAGAAATTCAAAGTGCTGGCAGAGACAAAGAAATTGAGTTTCTGACCAAATTAATGGGAATCTTGGCAGTAGTCTGCGACCGCCTCCAACGAGTGGACGTACTGCATGCAATTTCCCTCATGGACTATGCATGGACAGTCGTGACTGAACTTGTAAGCGTGGGTCTGCAATTTCAATGCACATGCGAAAGTCGTTTTTAGCGATGAAACTTGTCGAAATCGGGTTCGCGCCGAAGCAAATCGCCAGTTGTTTGTTGAATTTAAGCTGCTTGGGGTGATCGTTTTCGTATTTTGTGCCAATTAATTTCCCAGATATGTCAATGTTGAGTTGCTTCGAAGAATTTGGCTTAACTTGGCTAGGCTTGTCTACTTCAATGCGACAATGCGGATCGAAGTTGACAACAATTTTATAAGTATCCTCATGCGAAGCCTTTAGATGCTTTTTAAAATTTGAGGCATTCTTTCCGGCGAGCCGCTTCTGGTACCCATCAACTTGACAAGCTGATGCATCCGATTTCGAGTCGTAAGTAAAGTATTTCCAAACATTTGAGAATACTTGTTGTTTCCTTCGGCTGTTGAGCCGGCTTGTTGCCAGCTAGAGAACTGTATCTTGAAATGAATATGACTGCGATCGATGATTCATCAAAATGATCAGCCCAGTAAATTCGCCGTTGGCACACACTTTTGATTTTAGCTTTATTAGCGTTTAATTTAACTTTAATTGGCGAGTTACAAAATCCTTGTGGTGCTACTTTACTTGAAGCAGTGTGTGTGTAGGGCCAGCGACTTACGCGCAGTACAGGTGGATCTCAGCAAAACCATTCAACTCTCACTTCCACACAGAGGTGGCGAGAGTCCGTTCACATTACCCCAGTTACATTTAAACTCTGACGGACTCAGAAACCGTACACTTGTCGTCCAGGTGGCCTTTGTTTCCAATTTGATAGCGGTGACGGAGCAGATTTGTCAAGACGATGATTGATTCATGTTGCCTCCTGACTAGCACGGCGGGAGTAGTTGCGGGATGTGGAACATCGTCTGATCCTACAATTAGGATAACATATTGAACGAAGTCACAAACACATTAAGCTCACACAAGAAACGCAATATTCTTGGCATGCCTCTTTGATCAGATCCTCTTCCGATACTTGATAGGCCCTGAGTCCGAATAGATTGTTTAACGACTGCACCAACTGGACAAATATTAAAGGAAATATAATCATATTGAACAAATTATGATAAGATTGGTTCAAGGCATACTTATACCACCTGGTGTCTCGGAGTTGTCCAGATCCAAACATTCCCTGATCTCTTGGCTGTTCATCTTTTAACTGCTTTGATGCCAGGTGTTCAAGTTTTGCTGACGATTCTACTTTAGTGACAATTTTTTTAAATTAACCACGTGCCTAAGCCATTAAGGTAAAACACGTGCCTGGACTGGCTGTCAGGAAAGTTCAAAAGAGGGACTGAATCTTTATAAAATGAAATCGAAGGTGAAACTGCATTACTCAGGTAACGCATGAAATGACGCAATGGAATATTTCAAATCCTGTGCTTTGAAAGTCTCTTTGAAACTGGAACTGAGTTGGGAACTCAGTTCTACTCAGTTCTTACTGCTGAAACTCAGTTCTCAGTTCCAGTTCCCTCAACTCCGTTTCGATTTTGAGTTCCAGTTCCAGTTCCTTCCACAAACCGTAGTTTCAGTTCCACTACCAAGAACTGAGACTGGAACTGAGTAAGAACTGAGTTCGGAACTAGAACTGATACAGCACTACCTCCCGCACACATACAAAAATCATATTCAACTTATCACCAGTTCGAGCAGTAACGTTGTAAAAAGAAATGGAGCTCTTCAAGCAAATGTACCCTGGCTTGGTCATCGGGCTGATCCTGCTCGTGACGACTACGTGACTTCTGTAGTCTAAACTACAATCCAATTCTATTACTTTCAACCTATTTTTGTCAGACAGGCCTTGGCGGTCCCCTTGCAACAA